>CATIWR010404553.1:0-11564 GCA_949677035.1 Omphalea diandra
TTAAGCAATATATATATATATATATATATATATATATATATATATATATATATATATATATATATATATATATATAGAGAGAGAGAGAGAGAGAGAGAGAGAGAGAGAGAGAGAGGAAAACAAACAAAACTTTCAAATAAATATATAAGACATATAGCCCTCATATAATATATAACATTTGAGATACCATAAAATATTCACTAGATTATTCTCTAACAAATCAAATTTAATGTAACATATATACATATAACCCAAATGCACTATAGGGAGTTCAAGTCCTTGTATTACTCTAACATAACATAATGTGACACAATGCAAAATAATCCAATTATCACATCATAAGTAGCGATATAAATTATAACTCAGTATATAAATCATAAAAATATCACATAAAATATACAATTATTCCCTGATTTTAAATAAACATTCAAATATTTATATAAGTCTAATCATATAAATAATTTATTCATATTTAGTTTAATAAACTCATATAATCTCTCACATGATTACAAATATAAATGCAACCTTCTAACTAAGTCCATCGTCTAAAAAATTCCAAACATGTACACAAGCTTAATAAATTTTTTTATTGATAGTTATATTAATCGAATATATTTAGTAAAATGAATTAATACAATTGGTGTTAAATATATATCTTAACTGTATGCAACTTTACTAACCTAATTTCTAATATAATTCTAAAATTAATAGTTTTGAAAAATTAATCTTTAAAACCTCTAATTAAATTTTAAAGTATAGAATTAAATATTATCCTAGAACTAGAAAATATAAATTAATTATCCTAACAATTTTCTCAATTTTCAACCATAATAGGTCTATTAATGAATGACATTTAATAAATTGTCCCAAACTTAAATACTTAAATACCAACGAAAATTTTCATCAGTAATTCTATGAAATTTGTCAGTAAGAGAAATTCACCGATAGAAAGTTGATGGACCAAATCCATTAAGAAACAGACTGTCAGTAACACTTTATCAATGAAATTAATAAATTTTTGGCAAAGTTATCAATGATTTTAGGACCGCAAAATGTGATCCAAAAGTGTCGACTTTCACAAATAAAAATGAGCATCATTAATTCTATTGGTAATCATGAAGCAATTCCATCTATAATTCAACGACAGATTTAAACCAATCCATCAGTAAGTTGACGATATATAAAAATATAATTATTTTTTCTTACGTTAATTTCGCTAGTATTTTTTTGTTATTTTTTAATTTTAAATTGTACTTATGTGTGTATGTGTACACAAAGAAGCCAAAATTTTAATATAAAAAACTATAAGTCTAACCAATCATCTGCTGCATCATCTTGATCAAGCAGATAATCATTAACATCAGTATCTAAGGCAGGAGGAACAAAAGTAGGAGGAGCAACAAAAGGAGCAGAAGGAGGAGCAAAAGGAGAAGTAGGAATAGGAACAAGTGGTATAAGTGTTTGCAAATGAATGAAAGAAATATATAAGTCTGCTGGGACACGAAATGTAATCGCTTCTCCATAGTACGCATCCGTGTATCCACGAACTAGACGTAGGAGTGATAAAATGTGATCCCCTCGTCTGCTTGCTGTTTAATCTCTTGTTGCAAGTCCTTAATAGAAGACAGTAGAGTAAAAGAAGAGTTAACACCTAAGGAATCACCATAAAAGTGAACAACCTAATCACTCATGTCATGGATATGCTTTTTCACCTGGGCCCCCATCGCTAGTAAGAGAACCTCACATTCATTCACTTGATGAGGCTCATTAGATCTTGAAGTTGGCTACGATGGCTGGTCACTTTATCTATCAATATCATCTTGCGTTTTTATAGAATATGAGTAATAATCATAATAATATGTGAACAAATTTTAAATTAAATTAAATATGTTGTTACTTACATGAACTCACCTCGAGTGTGTATCAATGAAGGTCTGCATGTCATGTTGTTTCGTATGTGTATACAAGAAGACATTGATAGACAGAACCTTTTGTCCTAGCCGCCGAGCCTGTTATTAAATTAATGAAAAGAAGATATTAAAAAAACTTATTTAAGAATATGAAAAAGTAATTAAAAAAATTAAAATACACTTAATCACTAGTTGTCTAGCGTGCTCAAAATGGGTTATAGACCTCTTAATATGCCAGGATTTGCTTAAGTCAGAACCTCTTTTCTCTATCCTCCTATTAGAGCTAGCTTGACGACACACAACTTGAGAGTGAGAAGAAGTCCACTACGTCTGCCAGTGATACTAGGCCCCATCAAGCACCCAAGTCTCTTTATCCTCATGCTTTAAATCATGAAACATAAATTTGTATCATAAAGTAGCCTCATTGTATCACAAAGTAGCCTTCTTAAAGAAAGTTGTTTGAACCAAGGCATTGATCATTTGGTCCCACTAAAACTACTTATGTAACAACAATAAAGGCACAAAAAAATTATAAATAAATAAAATTCATTTTTAAATATTTAACTTTAAATTATAAACATCAGTTACCTTGAACACCTTCTAGTAGAAGGTCTTCATGGACTATGAGATCTTCTTTTATGTGTAGCCATCTTGATGAATCTTCTACTTGGAGATCTTCTAACATGCAGATGAGCATTTATCAAATGGATGCAAATTGTAAAAAAAAAAAAATAACAATAAGAAAATAGTTAGTGTGATAATTAAAAAGATAAAAAAAATTAAAAAATAATTAGAAAATAAGAAAAATAATATTACACACCTCTCATGTTGCAAAGAAATCTGAGTCGTAACTTGGGCATAAGCACTATATACATATCATTTGGATTCATCAGTATAGATGGCCTTCTAGAAGTGGTAGGATCTAATGGCGTAGAAGGAGTAGAAGAAGATGGAGTAAGACTATGGGATGGATTTAGAGGAGCTATAGAAGATGGAGTTGAAGAAAGAGCTAAAGATGTAGGCAGCGCCTGAGTCGATGGCAGTCCAAGCATTGAGGCATCTGAGCTGGATGGCAAAAATGGTGGTAGAGGCGCTTACAATCATGGGTACATCCTCTACTTGGCATATCGCTTAGGGAAGGTGTACCTAAATCACTAGGTATACCTTGGATCATTTGAATGTATATATAAAATTATATATCTAATATAATATTTACATAAAAAGTACAATTTATAAGTGTACATTTACATAACTGAAATACAAATACAATGAAATTTTTTACTTTAATTCATCGTACTCTATATCATCTTTAGACATACTTTATATCATCTTCAGACATACTTTATATCATCTTCAGACATTATATCTTTCGATTATTCAAATTTTGATTATAGTTTTGTTTCATCATCAAACTGAATATCTTTATTTTCATTATTTAAATTGATGAACGACTCACATGGATCATTAAACTTATGGGTGGCTCATCCTTCTTAATGTCAATAAGAGGCAAATTGTCAACATCCTCTTGAAACGAAGCTTGAGACGATGTCCTAATAACATACTCGCCTTGCATTTCAACAAATGATCTAGCTTTTATTTTGAATACTATCCATTAGTAAACTTTATCCCATTGTAAAATGGAATACGAAAGATGATTCACTTGACAAGCTTGCATTGCTAGTATAAAAGGTTTGTATTTATTAAATTTGTGCTTATGGTTGATTTCTATAAGATTATAATTTTCATGCACTTTCATTACTACATTAGACATCAGATCAAATTATTCATATTTAAACAAAATGATTCTTTTTATCGAAAGTACAGAATACTCCAACTGTAGCACCTTGATTACTCGACTGTAATATTTATATGAATTTTTACTATAGTTAAAACCCTTAATACTTTATTATTGATTGATGCCCTATTAGAGACCATATTTTTCAGTGTGAAAATTGTACCTATTTACAAAGTAAATGAGATACATAGTCACACTTTATAATGAACCTTTTGCAAGATCTATAATAAATAGATTTGTGATTCTATATGTTGGATCATTTATCTCAAAGAAACAAAACAACAAATTAGCTACATTGGTTATATAATAATTAGTGTTATCGTTTATTATTGTATTATAAGCTAGTGTATACTCACATATGACTCGAACCAATATCAAAATTCTATCTTTAACTTTTTATCAACCTCATCGATGGATATATGGAAAAAGTGTGCTTCAACACATTAATGCATAATCTTCATAAAA
The DNA here is from genome assembly GCA_949677035.1 of Omphalea diandra. Lineage (NCBI taxonomy): Eukaryota > Viridiplantae > Streptophyta > Magnoliopsida > Malpighiales > Euphorbiaceae > Omphalea > Omphalea diandra. The sequence continues at coordinate 4,171 of CATIWR010404553.1, forward strand.
TTTTCACAATATAATATTAGTATATCATCATTTTCACATTTGTAAAATAAAGAGTTGAATTAGTAGTATAACTTACTCGATATATTCTGATACTTCACAATAATTGAGAAGAATTTATGTTTGAACTGCATGATATTCTTCGTCAATCAATATTCTACTTTTAGGTCTATCAAATGCTCTATCTAGATGAGTGAGTATTGATAAATTTCTTAGAATATTGGATATTTTAGAGTTTTCACCATCATAATTGTGAGACATTATTTTGTGCCTTGTATACACATACAATTCAAAATGATAAAAGCAAAATTATGAGACTTCTTCAATTATGTATGCATTGTATATAAAACCTTCAACTTGAGTTTTATCTTGACATTATTTTTAAATGTCAAAGAAATCTACAACATAAACATGTGATTAGATTAAAAATGAATAGATTGAAATTGAAATTGAAATGAAATGTATAATGGATATAATGAAATGTATCTCTCGAAAGGATACATTCATTTACACTGTATTGGCCCTACTAGCTTTGTTTCATATGCCAAATGTATAATTAGATGTTCCATTGAATCAAAGAAACTTAGAGAAAAAATCTGTTCCAATTTACACAAAATCAAAGGAATGTCAATTTCCAAACGTATCATGTCTTCCTCCATAATTTGTGGTGTAATGAGTTTTTTGAAAAACATACTCAACTCTATGAGTGGTTTCCATACTTGTGAAGACAACAACTCATGAAATTATTAGGGAGGAATTATTGGATAAATACATGAAAATCATAGCTTTTCATGATAAATAACTTCAACTTGCGCAAATCGACGCATCGAGCCATATTAAATATATACCTGTCTGGAAATCAAATATTCTTGCTCATCCAGTATATGTTTTGCCTTCAAATATTTTCTTGTTGCATTATCCCAATGTAACTCGGGACAATAAAATAAGTTCAATCTTTTCTAGAGTTGACACTAACTTTAGATTTGCCTTTTATGTTCATCACGTATTAAAAACATTCCCAAACATTCTTCTCAATATGCATGACATTCAAATTTTGTCTTATCAAATTGAAACTCTAATAAGGCAACTTTCATAATATTCTTTGTTTCTTCCACCCATATTATGTTCGTTCTAATATTTAAGCATTAACCTCTTCAGGCCCAACTTATGTTACATTCATGAATCGTAATCCAATGATTTTCTCTAGCACCTCCATTCCTGACCTTATAGAGTTGTATCTTCCACTATTCAATTCTTAAGAAATATAGTTTTATTCTATCTAAACGGATGATCCGACGATAAGAATTTACTGGTATTATCAAACCAAGATTACTTACCATCATTCAGAAGCGCGAATGCATCAGTATATTTCATGTAGTATTGACAAGCAAATCCATCTTAAGTATTGCAGCCAAACAATATACCATAAACAGGAAAATCACTAACAATCCGTAGGAACTCGTAACTGAAAATTTTTTTTTGTGGAAGTATTTTATTTCTCCACTCTAATTTCTCATAATTTTTTCAATTCCATAATCATGGGTAGCAAAACTACATCCAAATTCAATTTAAGATTTTAAGTCTTAGAACCAAAACATAAATAAACATATATTTCTCCTTTATACACATCTAAGGAATCAAATTATAAAGTTTTACAATAACTGGCCAACATGAATTTTATTGTCCAAATTGTCCAAAAAGTTGAAACTCATCAGTGCATAATCTCAAATGAACATTGCAAATTTTATATATAAATCATGGATTCATTCGATAAAAATGCTTCCATGTCGAAGAATCCGAATAATATTCTATCACACCATCTTCTTATTAATGCTCAACATGTCATTTCATACACTTAGCAGTTGCTTTAGAAGCATGCAATCCTTGCAGCGTCAACATCAGAGGAAAGTAATACGTCTTCTTATATGAAATTTCTTTTTTAGATGTACTTGATATTCGAGTAATGCATTTATATCTGAAAAAATCACAGAACTTGCATGTCCTCAGGTTACTGTCTTCACCCCATATAACATACAATTATCCTTGCAGCAATGATATTCTCTAATGGAAGACCTAAACTTTGCGTCAATTTTATAGTGCTATAAAAACTATCAATCATCATATTATCCTCAAGTAACGACTCATTGTACCATTGCAAAATATCGTTGTAACACCTTTCAAATAAATGGTGCTCAGATTTGATATTCATCAGTTAGGCAATTACTGATAACTTGAAATGTTTTTTGCAACAAGGCCAAACAACCTCATTAGTTGCATTTGGCATATCATACAACTTCTGAGAAGTTAGATTGGGGCTCATCCCATTCAAATCAAATCTCAGTCTAATCCATTATCATATTATGGAATGCACAATGTTCAGCTTCAATAGTAAATTCATTCTCAAGTTGAATCTCATATTCATTTGCAGTTGAAATTCCACATCACACACTTCACCATGCAAATATGAGTTGTAATAACTAGCAACAAAATCCTTTTGAATAAGATGCAACATTACTATATTAGAGTTCAAATAATTGCAATTTTGATATTTTTTATGATTACACGAACATCTAATTTTAGTTTTATCCATAAATTTAGGTTGCAAAGTTACAAATTGAATGAAATAGTTTACACCTTCTAAAATTATGATCACAATAAACAATTTTTGAGTCTAGACTACATCCAATTTCTATATGACTCATTATATGGTCCTGAAAATTGTGAACTAATAATGTAATTAATATATAATATAGACCTTAATATATTTTTTATATATCAATTTTGTGTTTAATATTTAATACTATTTCCTTATCTCTCTCATCTTATAAGGTATGAACCTAACTCATTTAGAAAATCATTGTTATATAACTGTTTATTGTATCAATATACTTCATACAACAGTCAAAATTTTGGTAGCATCTCCCCTCAGTTCTCTTAGTTTACCAAAATGAAAAACTTCATTTTGCACTAAGAGAACATATAGGAGATAATAAACTGAAATTTGAAGCAACATAAATGAAGTATATTGTATACTGGAAGTTATATTAAACAATGAAATTTTCAAACTATCCATTTTGGATAATCGGTGTCATCTCATAATTAAATGAGAACGACACCAAACAGATATTTATGGTTACACCTATATTTAGTTTATAGGAAATTCAAATGTATTTTCTATAAAAAAAAATTTCATTATTTATATTTCAACAAACTAACATTAAATTTTCACTATAAATATACAAAATTCAACAACACAAGAACAAATTATGAATTATATGAAAATTTTTATGGAATTTTAGGGTAATCTATGAAATTCTTTGAAAAATTATTAAATCTCAGGGTTATGAAATTTTGGGGTATTTTATGAAATTCATTAGAAATTTTAAACTTTTTATTAATTTTTATAAAAATTTTTACATTTTATTAAATTGTATTTTATTTTTTAATGTTTTATGAAATTCTTAATTTACTTTGAATTTTTACAAAATGCTGTTTATAATTTATGAAAGATTTTAACTTTTTTATTTTTTATATTATTAAATATGAGGGTTATGAAATTTTTTAGAATTAAATTTTATTCATTTTCTTGCAAATATTATTAAATTTTGTGAAATTATTGAGAATTTTATTAAATTCTGAAATTTAATATAAATTTAATTAATATTAAATTTTATGAAAGTTATTTACATAGTGAGTCAGTTTATTATAATTTTATTTAATTTTTTACATTTTATTAAATTTTATGAGTATTTTATGAAATTAGTGATTAACTTTGAATTTTATTACATATATTATATTTTATGACATTAGTAATTATGAGGATTATGAAATTTATATGGAATTATTGGAATATGAAATTTCTTGACATATTATTAAACTATGAAAGTTATTTATAATTTTAGGTATTTATTATTAAATATTAAATTTTATAAAATTCTTTAAAACATTAAAATTTGAAAAATGATTTTCAATTATTATTATATTTTCTACAGTTTTATAAAAAAAAAAACAAAGTTTAACATAAATTCCTAAAAAAATTTGGACATCATATTTTCTGCAATGTTAACATATTATTTAACATTATTTACTTCATATACAAATAATAAAAAATGTACACACTATTTATGCAACTAATATATTAAATTAGACAATATTTATAACATAGTTTAACAATAATAATTCAACTTTCATGAATTTCATAACTTAATTTCATCATATCAATATATTTATAATTTAAAAATTAAAACTGCAAAATTAAAATATCAACCCTTGAAGTGCATAAATCGAAAATTAACAAAATATGTAGAAAAAACTTTACAATCTACTTAAAAATAAAAATTACAATTTTATTTTAAATTACAAAAATTATACATTGCATAAATAAAAAAAACTTATTATTTATGGAATTTTATGAAGTATTATTAATTGTTAATAAATTTCACCTTTACACAATCTAAAATTACTAATTCTATTTTCTAGAATTTTATAACATTAAAAATATCATATATCTAAATATTATTAATATATATACACAATTTACAATAAATAATATATTAATTATATAGAATTACATACTAATAAATTTCATCAACATAACTTAAATACTAAATTATTTACATTCTATTTTATTATATAAATATTAATTACCTAGAAATATAACATTTTAACAAAATTTAATATACATTACATGTAAATTCTAATTGGCCAACATTTTTGGAAAACAACACATTATTATGTAATTTTATAAATTACAAAAATTTGCGGAACACTACACTACAATATTACAAAATGTATAAAACTTCAAAATAACTCTTATATGATTTATATAATTACAAATGTTACATAATTTTTTTACATAATAACAGAAATTTAAAAAATTACAAAATATAAATTACAGAATCTAAATATACATCATAATTCTAAAATTAACATAAATTACAAAATTATAATAAACAAAATATATTAAAATTTTGAAATATATATCATAATTCTTTATTTACATAATTATAGAATTTACAAATGTAAATTACAAAAATTCTATATATACATTACGTTTCTTAGTTCATAGAATTTCTAAATATACTTCAAAAATTCTAAAATTACTAATTAATTACATATTTTCTCAAATTAAAGAATTTCTTAATATATAAAATTACAAAAATTACATAAATCCTAAATACACAATTTCTAAATATACCTAAATTACTAAATACAAAAAATTACAGAAATAAATATATATCCAAATAATTACAAAATTACAGTAAATCAAGAAAATTCCAAAAATTAACATGACTACAAAATGTCTAAACTTGTATGTAAAAAATTACATACATACATGTATACATATATATATATATATATATATATATATATATATATTAGAAAAATTACAGAAATAAATCTAAAAAATTCCAATAATAATAGAAATAATTATGCCAATTACATAATTACATTAAATCCCAAAAATTTGAAAAATTTACCCAAATCCCACACCAATAAACAAAAATCTATGCCAATTCTATAATTGCAGCAAATCTAAAAGAGTCTAAAAAATTACACAAATCCAAATTTACAGAAATAAATATTAATTTATGCCAATTACATAATTATAGCAAATTCCAAAAATTTACACAAATTCTACATACAACAAATTACAGAAATTATATTCATAGAAATCGCAAACAAATTACACAAATTATATTCACAGAAAACACAAATCCAAATTTACCCAAAAATTATTCTCAATATTCAATCATATTCACAAAAATCATTCACTTCCAATTATAAGAAACTAATCACCAAAATAACAAAAATTATATTCACAAAAATCACAAACACAATCCCAAAAATCACAAAACACCATCTTCAATCACACAAAACAATCCCAAAAATCACAAAACACCATCTTCACATAAATCAGTCACTTACCAATGAGGTGAGGAGAGGAGAGGAGAGGAGAGGAGTGGAGGCTGAAGGCACCAAAATAGAGAGAGACACACAAAGATATGAGAGGGACAGAAGGCGCCGAAACGGAGATGGAGCGCCAGCCGAGAGGGAGGAAGAGAGAGAGAGATATCGCGTGAGCTGGAGATAAAAAGCAGTGAGGAAGTGAGGAAGGAAGAAAAGGAAGTGGGAGAGGGAGGAAAAACCAGAAGAAAGGAGAAAGAAAAAGGGGTTTCGTGTGCTATATTAATTGTTATTTACTGACAGATTTGCCGAGAGATTTGACAAATATCTTCGGTTAATCCATTGCTAACTGAGAAACACAATATACTAATGAAACTCTGACAAATATTTAATTTCATAATAAATGAGGATTTTTCAACTTTTTCACCGACGGACTTCCCGGCGCCAAATTTCTCACTGACTTTTCGTCTACCTTCCATCAGTAAATGTTTCCGGCATTCGCTCTCATAAAATTTTCGACGGAATCATTTTATCGATAAATTTTGACGCAAATCCATTAGTAATTTGATGGCATTTTTGTACTTTCACATTCTTTGCACTCCGTTTGCAGTCTATCAGAATTTACTTTCGAATTTAAGTTTGTCAGCAAATTTCGTTGGTGCTTATTCATTTTCTTGCAGTGATAGAATTTCCAGATAAATATACAAGGCATGTAGCCTATATATAAGATATCTAGTCCTTTATAACATAAGATAATTATAGAGTACTACCAAATTTCATATAATACATATACATATAACCAAACAGAATTAAAAAAAATGATATAAACTAATATATTTCTCTCAATGTAAATTCAAACAAACTAGGCTTACTCTTATACCTCAAAAATAACTAAAAATTCTATAAATGAACATCCCTCAATACTAGCAATCCTTAACATGTGTGAATCAAATAAATTAAAGAATTAAATTACATTCCAACTAATCCCTAAAAAATATCAAAAGAATATAGGACATAGTCTTAATTCAAAAGTTGAAAATCAACTAAAAATCCTAATAATACATAGAACATAATCTAAATCTCACAAATTAACTTTGGAAAAGAAAGCAAGCCTCATTTCAAGCCTAGCTCAAACTTGCAAAATTGTTTTGAAGGAGAGGTAAGTAAACTATAACTCAATGAGAAATTATATAAGACATGAAACATTTTAACCTATTGTAACATATATAATTTGAGAATAATATTTTATAAATCAAACTAGCATTTATGCTAGTAAAAAAAGTTATGAGCACCCCAAAGATATTCATGTATTAATTATAGCATACACACACACATATATAACCCAAATGCACTATAGGGAGTTCAAATCCTTGTATTACTCTATCATAACGTAACGTAACACAATGCAAAATAATCCAATTATCACATCACAAATAGCAATATAAATTATAATTCAGTATATAAATCCTAAAAATATCACATGAAATATA
>CATIWR010404689.1:0-20950 GCA_949677035.1 Omphalea diandra
TTTCACAATGTTTTTTTAATAGATAAAAGTTTAATTAATCCCTTAAACTTTTTTGAAAAGGTATATATTAGTCCAAATTAATATTTTTCGTTAATTTAACCTTATATTAGAATTTAAAGATTATTTAAATAATAAAATAAAATTTGTTATTTTATATCAATAAATTTATGCACAAAATATATAAAAAAATTAAAAAATTATTTCCTTAAATAAATACATATTATTGTAAATATTAGTAATATATACTTGAAATTTTTTAAATAATTTTCTCATATTATGATTTAGTTTCTTATATTTTTCGAGTTGAGATCAGTGTTTTCAAAACCAAATCAGTTCACTTTGATTTAGTCTAAAATTTGACATCTAAAAAGCTAGTCATGATAGCCAAAACCGGAAATTGGATGAAACCAGTTAAATTTAAAACTACATTATTTTGTAAAAATTTAAAATTTTAAAATTATACTATTTTACTTAAAGTTTAAATTTTAAAATATTTTTTGTTACTTTATTATAGTAGCTTTCATTATTTTATCTCATTATATTATTTTTTTATAATTTTTAAATATTTTTGCATATTATATATTTTAAAAAAATAAAAATAACTTATTAAATTGAACCAATCAAACCCAATGAATTGAAAACCAACGAGTCGATTGATTCGAGTTTTGGTTCGGTTTTAAAAATAATGGTTGAGATTTAATAATTTATTTTTTTGATATTGTTGAATTATTCTAGAAAAAATTTTCTTGAAAAATTTAATTTTATATCTATTATTTTTAAAATAACATCATTAGATATTTATTAATGTACTTCTCTAATAATAAAATTATATATTATTTTTTTATTATACTCATACATTTTATGTCGACCTAATTTATTTAAATAATTTAATTTCTTTGAATACTAATTCGATTTAAGATTAAGAAAAAATTTTCATGATGAAAATATTTTTAAAATTATATATATATATATATATATATATATATATATATATATGTATGTATAAAGATTATTTGTAACATATATTTTATTTTGACATGTAAAATAAAAATTAATTTTACTTTAAATAAGAAAAATTATGAATTCTCTCCCATTTCAAAAAAATTCTTAAAAAAAAGTTTGAACTAAATATAAATGTGAGGTGAAAATTAAACATGAGAATATTAAATAAAAAAATTCAATATAACAATGAGAATTAAAAAATAATTAATTAAAGAATATATAGATTGTTATTAAGGACAAAAAAAGTAACATTATGTTTGTTTTTTAATTATTTTTATATTCTTTAATAAATTTATATATATAAAATATAAATTTTCATTTTGTTGGGCTTAAATAGCCTTTAAATAATAGAATAAGTGGTTAAATTTATCAAAAAAATTAATTTAGACTAATCATGCACTTTTTAAAAAAAATTCATGGAGGTAGCTAAGATACGTCAAATCTCCATCAAGCACAACACTTGTCACCTCAAACAGACTACCAGCAGGTGAGCAACATGAACCATTCAATATACACTTAGAGCTATCCTCAATTTCCAAGAGTATTGAATGACTCCTCGCGACAGAACCTTAGATGGGAAATTTTGGGTCTACTTGCTCTATGTGTTTTTAAAATGAGACAAAATGGATTGGTCAAACCAGAAAAGTATGAATCAATTTATGATTTGATTTCACTTAATATTAAAAATCAATCATTTAAAAAATTAATTAAAATTAAGAAAAAATTAAAACTGAAAAATTATCCAAATTGAAAATTGAACTTAATTGATTTAACTTAAAACTATATTATTTTGTGAACATTTTAAAAAAGTTATTATTTTATGCAATTAAATGTTTAAAAAATAAATTTTATTACTTTGTTATATTATATATTTTTTTAATTTTTAATTATTATTTAAATAAAAAATCTTATTAAATTATATCAGTCAAATTAGTCCCACCTACAAAATTAAAAATTAATCAATTGAACTGATTTTAAAACGCATCGCTTTGCTCTTAAGTTGCCAAAGTATTAACTTTGACTTATAACTAAAAGATGATGATAAACTTGCAGGTTAATCACTATAATTTTTTTATAATTTATTACATTTTATGTCAACCTTTAAAATTTTTCTATTAAATATGACAAATCTCATAAGTTACAGTAATCAATTCTATGTTTTTTTTTAAAAGAAATTAACAATTAACAAAATAAATGAAAAATTATTTTGTATGATATTATAAGAAAAAGAAAACACATATGAACCACAGACTTATGTAGATAAATGATAAATTCATTTATATAAAAGGATAATAAATATGCAGACAGATACTTTGGAAGATTTATATAAATGTAATTGTGTACGCCATTCAATAAATAAATAAAAAAGGAAAAGACAAATCAATCATTGTTTTCAATTAGCTTATTTGGATAAAAAGGAGCATGCCATGTTCTACTACTTTCAAGCATAAGTGTTTATTGGATTCCCTGACTTGAGCATATGATATAATTCAGGTCTCTCATCAAACCACAATTCTAAAAAATGTATCATTATTTGAAAACTCTTGTAAAAAATTTTTAAAAAAAATGTATGTTGAAACTAAGTAATTTATAATTTTTTTTTTAAAAAAATTAACCAATAAGATAGAAAAGTACTGTTAGTAAAAATAACTAGAAAGGAAAGTAAATCTCTTTGCTATTTTTTTTTCCCAACAGAAAATCTCTTTGCTAATCTACTAATAATGTATTTGTGTTAATTTTTATCCTCTCAAGAGGTTGTTATGTGATCCTTATCAAAAGTTAGCCATGTGACACTTTTTTAAGAGAGATTGTCAGATAAATTTATTAAAAAAAATTATGCATACATCAAATAGTTTTATATATTTATTGTAACATTCACTAGATTCATTTGATCAATTATTTTTATATATTTATTTTTAATATTCACTAGATTCATTTAAATGGGTATTATATCTCCATGAGTAGCTCCAGTAACAAAAACGAGTGAACATCAATTGAGGAGAGTAAGGTTCAAACCCTGCTCTCATCTTTTGTAATTGAGGAGTTAAACCACATCTTCTCAGATTTAATATAGAAAAAGAAATTTAATGCGTATTATGTACTACAAAAAATAATAAATGTAAATTTAATTATTTAATAATATATTAAATATATATAATTATAATTATTATAAATATATATTGCGATTAAAAATATTATACATATATTAATTATCTTTATATATTTAATATAACATTCATTGAATATCATTTACTAATTATTGTGTAAGGAAAGAATAATAAATGTGAGCTTAAATTATATAATACTATTGTATATTAAATATTTATAAAATATAGTATAAATAATTATGATTAATATGTAATACTTTATATTAATATTATCATTATTTAAAAGTTCAATTGTACAATAATTATATGCGATGACAATAATTATAATTATTGCTAAAGTATATCTTTTTGAATATATTAAAATAAATTCAATTATGATAATATGGTAACAGTTAATCAAAATTTGCCTAATGATGTTATTAATAAATTAAAATTATTTAATAGTTTATCATTATTTTTAAGCACTATATAATCTCTTTTGCTTTTCTACTATAAATTCTCAAAAAATTAAAAGAAAAATAAAATATAATTCTTTCTATAATTTTTTTTTATTGAAAACAACATGATAGAAAATTATAAGAATTAATTATTTAAATATATTTTATAAAAATAATAATAGGTAAATTATTTTGATGTATTAAATTTATTAACTCATAATATTTTCATGTAACTTATTAAATGATTTCATGGAATCAATATTCTATTTATTCATTCTTACCATCATATACTAGAATCAATATTTTTAAACTAAATTAACAAATATAACTTTCCAACATTAAATAAGACCATATAAAGCACAAAAATTTATATATATATAGCCAAAGTAAAAAGAAAGTATAGGTTTTTTACTTGATACATTATTAGATTTGAAATTTTAATACTTATATATATATATATATATATAAGTAATAATATTTCCTCTATTTTACAATAATAGACATTTAGATTGATGCACACATATTAAAAAAAGCTACTAAATAATTTCAATATTAGATGAGATAGATAAATATATTTTATATATATTAGGAAAGCTATTAAATAGTTTCAAATAGTTTTCAACATTAGTTGAGATGGACAAATATACTTTATATATATTAAGAAAGCTATTAAATAGCTTCAAATAGTTTCAATATTAGTGATGAGGGTAAATTTGAAAAAATATAATAAATGATGTATGTTAATGTGAAACAAAATTCTTTTTTTAAATGTTTATTATTGTGAAACAGAGAGAGTAATTACACGACATATATCATGCTTGTAAACATTTAATAAGCTTATTTATCTTTAATTTATTATGTTTTTCAAATTCTTTAAAAAATAATATTTTTTTAAATATCTATGAGTATTGGAATCTTATATATTGTTAAAATTTTTTATTTAAATAATTTTATATTTAAATATTAAATTTTATAAAAGATATATTATGATATAATAGAAGTGAATTAAAAAATATTAGAGTTTGTATTAGTTTTTATTACTATAATTAATAAAATTATATTAATTAATTTATATTATAAAATTTAATAATGATACATATTTTAAAACTAATAGAATATAATAATTAATTTAAAATTTTTATATAAATTTAAATAAATAATATCAAGTAAATATATAGCAACGGGTGAATTAACAACTTGCAATATTTTGATAGTAAGGTGGGAGAGAGGGGTTTTAAATAATTGGTGCATGTGCAAACATTATTTTTCTCTTTTTTGAACACTATAATTTTTCTCAATTATAAACAAACAAATATCCAAATATTTTCTGAGGTCCGAACCAAAAATAAAAAATATTTGGGATGCAAAAAATTAAATAAAAATATGGAGATGAGATGAGTAAGTGATAATCCATCAAAAATGCTCTCCACACAAGTCGCGAACTTTGATGAAACAGATTTGGCTGCAAATGCTCACCTTGAAAAACTAATCCTTTTATATCTCTACGTGACTCATCCCTCTCATTCGATCCCACCCATCCCTCTCATTCGATCCCACCATTGTTGTCTTCATCCTCCATTTTTTAAATATATCTCAGTATACCATATGTGTTTGTTTTTTGCATCACTAGGGAGCATGAGAGGTCCCTCTTCCCTCTCAAGCAATATATGAACTCTTTCTCTTATTAGCTCCTTCCATTTCCTCCCTTTCCTATTAGTAGAGTTTGACCAAAAGGTCTGTTCTTTCTTCTCTTGCTTCACTCTTATGTCACTTCTCTTTTTCATTTTTCACAGGTATATGTTTCTCATGTTATGGGTTTTTTACCTTTTACTTTTTTGTTTCATTTGGTTTGATTGTATTGTCATCGGAGTCTGATATTTGGTTCTTGCACTCTTCATTCCTCGTGTGAAAATGGGTTTGGATTATTTTTTCCAATCATGTTGTTACTTCTTTTCCATTGCCGGTTTCTTGATGTGGGAATCCATCAAAGACTGTTTCCTTTTAGTTTCTGATTTTGTTTCTTTCTTCGTTGTGTCATCTGTAGGATTTAATTCGTGCAATTGTTCTTTGTTTTTGTATATTGTAAAATTTATTCAAAATTCCAACTTACAATAGATTATAATGAGGTGTAATCTGTAAAGCCATAAGCTCAAACAGAATAAGCTTATTATCTGAACTAGAATTTTGTAGTGGATTTTTTTTGTGTATAATCTATAAGCATCCTGTGCAATCAAGAAACAAGACAAGTTGGTGAATCTTGCTTCTTTAGTTGTTGGAGGATTCTTGAATCTTGCATTTGCTATCCTTTCACCTCCAAAAGGCAGCTGAAGTTGCTCATTCAGTGCAATTACAGGGGAATTGAGTTCTCATATGTTTGTAGTCCTTTGTGTTGCTGGAATAACTTCAGTAATATTTGCTTTTACAGATGTTTATTTTCTGCTTAACTTTCTTCTTTAATGGTCCCTGTAGTCTTCTTCTCTTCAATGGTTAAGTTTTCTTTTTCTCTTCAATGGTTAATTTTTCTTTTTCTGTTCAATGGTTAATTTTTCTTTTATCTAGGGATGCATTGTGGGTTCATCATTATTCGTTAAAGTGTCCGCATGAGATGTTATCTGTTAATATTTTTGAGAAATCTAATATTTGTGAGATTGAACTGCTTCTATGAATCTCATGTGGATCCTTTTCAGAGTATTCTGGTAAGGTACAAATAATCAACTTGGAAACATGGAGATCACCAATGTTATGGAATATGAGGAAATTGCTAAGCAGAAATTGCCAAAGATGGTTTATGACTACTATGCATCAGGTGCAGAGGACCAGTGGACTCTCAAAGAGAATCGTAATGCATTCTCTCGAATTTTGTGAGCTCACTTATTCCCTTGTTGAATAATCATGGCTGTTCTTTTGATTTTGATTATATCAGATAACTTTGTTGTTGTCTGCAACTTTGTTTTGTAGCTTATGTCAAGAGTTCTATTTATTTTTTATTCTCTTGTGTTCCTTTTTCTTTTGTTTTTTTTCATGAAATAGGTTTCGACCCCGCATTCTTATTGATGTAAGCAAGATTGACATGTCCACAAGTGTCTTGGGCTTCAAAATTTCAATGCCTATCATGATTGCTCCAACAGCCATGCAGAAAATGGCTCATCCTGAAGGTAATTCCTGATGTCTTCAGGTATTTGGGTTTTTTACTTGGAATTGTTTCAATTGTTGCTTCAGGACAAGAAGATAAAAGATATGTAATTATGCATATTTACGAACTTGTTTCGTTATGTCTGCCTGCAAATGTCTGTCTATATATATTTCCACTCGCAGGCTTTTGTAGACATAAAATAGATGTGAGCATGACAGAAAATGATGACCTGGAAGTTTCAATAGCTGAAGGATATGCCTGAAAAGAACAGTCCAAACTGCCACATGGAGCACAAAATTCACTACATAGCTTTTTGTGCGATCCTCGCACTCCTATAAGGCGTCTTATACACATAAATGATTTAATAGGTTGTGCCTAGGGAGATTATATATTATATTATACTCTTATGCAGGAGAGATTTCAAAGTTCCATCTTACCTGCTGCAGTAGAGCTTCCTTTCTGAAACTTACATTTGCGTTTTTACTCCCTTAGGAAAAGATTCTTGAATGGACAGTTTTTATCATCTGCACTCACTTAGGAAGGGATTCTTGAACGGACAGTTCTTATCTTCTGCACTCAATTTTTTTTTTCAATTTCAATTACCAAGCAGCACTATCTTGAACTAGATTCCACTCTTCTTACAAGCTAATAGTTTTTGATGTTTTATGACGTGACCTGACTTACAATTTTGAATATATGAAAGAAAAATGGAGCTACTATATTGTATGTTTCATATAAAAATGGAGTTACTATATTTTATGGTTCATATAGCTAACTTTGGTAGTTTCAGTGCTTAGTTGAAATTCACTTTGCTGCCCGCTATTGTTGTTCCATCCAGTGGCCTTGGGAAGGATTACTAAGAAACTAGAAATAAAGGAAAATCCTTCAGTAATTTTAGATGAGTTCTTACCTTGGGATGTGTAGATGTCCTGGAACCTGTAATGGATTTTTCAGGGATTACTGCAACATGAAAATGCTGTTGTTTACAACTGATCAGTTTGATGATGTGTTGTTATATTGATAATAAATTCCTTTGAGCTGTCTTCCCTTCTTTCCTGTATTCTATTTGTTTCTTCTCAATATAGTGAGGGGAAAAAATTGCGTCTGACTGTAAATTATGTTCCAATGCAGGAGAGTATGCAACTGCTAGGGCAGCCTCAGCAGCTGGCACAATTATGGTCTTTTTCTTTTACTCTATCTTTTGTATATTTAAATTGTATCTTAAAAGCTTGTTTGTAGTAGCCTGCTGCGCTCAGGGTTGTCATATGTTAATCTTCACTTGTTTCAGACTCTATCCTCATGGGCTACATCCAGTGTAGAGGAGGTTGCTTCAACAGGGCCTGGCATTCGCTTTTTTCAGCTCTATGTGAGTTTGAGAAGTCTTTTTTCTATTTCTTCTTAGTTCTTAATGTCCATCTTCAACAGTGTGACATTGATTATCTTGTTCTCTAAGTGACTCTTCATTGTATACAGGCTTATGTCTTCAGCTGTATTTTGTTCGGTATTTTGTTATTGATTATTTACAGACCACAAGATCACCAAGAACCTTCATGAATTTGAGAAGTTCTTCGAAAATTGACCATGCATTCCTACTCCCCTGCCATGCTTGACTTTATTGATTAACTCATTATATCCATTTTTCTTATCTTCAGGTATACAGGGACAGAAATGTGGTTGCTCAGCTTGTTAGAAGAGCTGAGAGGGCTGGTTTCAAGGCAATTGCCCTCACTGTGGATACTCCAAGACTTGGCCGGAGAGAAGCTGATATCAAGAACAGGTAAATGTGAATTGAAACAAATTTCTACTGATCACAGCAGGTGGAAAAAGGCATCTAAGTTTGGTGTGTATTTTATTACAGATTCACACTGCCACCATTTTTGACTTTGAAGAACTTTGAGGGCTTGGATCTTGGCAAAATGGATAAGGTACGGCTGACTAAGTTTAGGATGCCATTTTTCCATGTGTATTTGTTTTATTTTCTTGATTGTAGCTACGTTAACTTTGCAGGCTGATGACTCTGGACTAGCTTCATATGTTGCTGGCCAAATTGACAGGACACTTAGCTGGAAGGTAAGATGCCTTCAATTGATTTTCCAACTTCTAGTCATAACAGAGATATTGTCTTGGTAAATTTCTGTGGGTCATTTGAACAGGATGTGAAGTGGCTCCAGACAATCACATCACTGCCAATCCTGGTGAAGGGTGTGCTGACAGCTGAGGATAGTACGAATGCTAAACTATTTCTCCCCACTCAATGAACAAGAAAAGAAAAGAACAATGAATCAAAAATTTGTCTTCCTCTCTGGTTCTGTTTATAGGTTTCCATACATTCTGTAATGTACCACCTATTTCTTTTGCTTTTTCCTATTGTTGCAGCAAGGCTAGCCATACAGAATGGAGCCGCAGGAATCATCGTCTCCAATCATGGAGCCCGCCAGCTTGATTATGTTCCTGCAACTATTATGGCTTTGGAAGAGGTACACATGCTGGTGTTCATAAAATATAATAAATACCAAGTGCTTTTTCAACAAGGACATTCACAGATTTTGATGACTATCATGTTTACAAATTTGTTTCTCATTAAGTAATTACTTGCATTTTGGGAGTGCTATAATTCTTCAAACCATACTGAAATAACAAACTCATCTCATTATGATCGGTGCTTGTGTTGACATGAGCTCCTCCCCTATCTGCTTCTTTTCTTTGCATTTTTCTTTCTTCCCTTTTCTTCTTCTGAATAATCCCTTTGTCTTGTTCATACTTTGTTACTTGAAATAATCTAAGTGAATGATTTCATTGATGCAACTTAAAGGTTGTCAAAGCTGCACAAGGTCGAGTTCCTGTGTTTCTTGATGGAGGAATTCGTCGTGGAACAGATGTTTTCAAGGCATTGGCACTAGGAGCATCTGGAATATTTGTAAGTATATCGTTACTGGAATAATGCAATGACTAACAAGGCATAAATCAGAAGCAATAGCCATGTGGTTCTATTTGCAAAAAATAAGAGAAATAACTAATAGTCCTATCTTTAACTCTTCTAAGTTCTTTTTGGGTAACATACGTTTAAGTTGCTCTGTTTAACTTCCTTGATGGAGCCAGTTATCCTACTGCCATAGTTCTCTTACAGCAGTCAGTCTACTAGTCATCCATCCATCCAACTTGGGACCAAGAAGGAAAATAAATAAGTGTAGAATTTTGTACCAGGGCATTTCTTGCTTTGAATTTTTTATGCATTCTCTCGATTTCAGATTGGTAGACCAGTTGTGTTCTCATTGGCTGCTGAAGGTGAAGCTGGAGTTAGGAAAGTACTTCAGATGCTTCGCGATGAGTTCGAGCTAACAATGGCATTAAGTGGTTGCCGCTCGCTGAGGGAGATTACCCGTGGCCATATTGCGACTGACTGGGACATTCCCCGTCCTGCCGCCCCAGTTGCCAGGTTGTAAGGCACATCGAAATGGGGAAAGGAAAAGCTGAGATCGTGCGTCATTAGAATCACATAAACGAGATTGACGGGTTGATCAATAGTCGGAAGAATTTGAACTTATTGTCGTGACAATCGATAGTATTTTACGAATGCCCACTCCTTTGATTGTATATTCTCTTTTATTTATTGTCTAAAATAATCAAAGGACAAATTTTAAAATTTTGATATCTTATACATAAATTTTAACAATATAGAACATTAAAAAAAAAAAAACCTCTGACAAGAACCACCAATCATGTTCAGTTAATCAGCGTTTTCTTAGTCAATGAGCCTTTAATTCAGAATCCTGCAAGTGTAAATTTAATTTTCAATTAGAGCGAAATTTACTAAAAAAAATCATCTCTTTCCCAAAGTTCAAGGAATAGGAATTTCGGAAATTTCATCCAATGCAGAGCTGATCATTACTGATTGGTCAAAACATGTCAAAAATAAGTTACAATTTCAGAATATGATGATTCAAGGAAAGCTCAGCAAGCAAAGGAAAAATGAAAAGCAACAGCTTAATGACCTTAAAGAAAGAATAAGTTGGCACACAACCATCATCAAAACAAGAAATAAAACAACAATATCACAAAGTACAATTTGCCAAATGTTAGAACTTTTGAAAATCGTAATAATAAAAGTCTTCTTAAAATTGTCAAGATTCTTGTAGTAGAAGTCTTAATGTTTGGTTCAAACTTAATAGGGGCTCCTCTTGTTTGTAGCTTAGCTCGTAAAAGTACTAATCTGGCTAAAAGCTTTATAGTAGAGAGAGAATATTCTTTTCAATCGAAAGTTATATTGCATTGATTATAAAAATATAAAGTAATACTCATAATTTGTAATTTATTGTTATAATTATGATACAGAGATCCTAAATACCTATAAAAGTATTTCTAAATATTTAGAAAAAAATAAAATAGTGCATATAATCGCTATTATTAGCATAAATTATATACTTTTTAATTGAAATTTGTATAATACTAATTTTAAAAATATGTAATCATGTCCATAATTTATGATTGATTATCAGAATTATGATACAAAAGAGTTTCAAACATCTATATAAATATTTATAAATACTCAAAATGACAAAAATAAGACATTGCATATAATCGCTATTTTTTGATCGAAATTCATATCACAGTACTTTTAAATATATAGAGTCATGTTCATAATCTGTGATTAATTGTTAGAATTATAATACTGAAAGATTTTAGATACCTATATAAATATCTCTAACTGCTTAGAATAGAAAAATAAGATAATGCATACAATTGATACTTTTAACCATAAATTATACATTTTTCAATTGAAAATAGTACTGCACTAATTTTAAAAATATAGATTCACGCCAATAATTTATAATTGATTGTCAGAATTGTGATAAAGAAGGATCTCAAACATTTATATAAATATTTCTAAATGCTTAAAATAATGTAAACAATCGACTATATACTTTTATATCGAAATTCAAATTGCACTGATTTTAAAAAAATATAGAGTCACATCCATAATTTGTGATTGCTTGTCAAACTTATGATGAAGATCCCAGACAACTATATAAATATTTTTAAATATATGGTGCATGTGATTGTTATTTTTAGACATAAACTATACTATTTTCCATTAAAAATTGTATCGCACTAGTTTTAAAAATATTGAGCCCTGCCTATAATCTATGATTGATTACCATAATTATGATATAGGGAAATCTCATACACTTATAAAAATATCTCTAAATGCTTATAATAGAAAAACAAGATTGTGATAAGATCTTTATTTTTAGCATAGACTATACACTTCCAATTGAAATTTATATCGTACTAATTTTAGAAATATGAAGTCATACTCATAATCTTTGATTGATTATAAGAATTATGATATAAGACACCTATGTAATTGTTTCTAAATCTTCATAATGGAAAGTACGATAATACATATAATCGCTATTTTTAGCATTTAATTATATACTTTTAAATTGAAATTCGAATTGTATTGATTTTAAAAATCTGAGCTATGCACATAATATATGATTGATTATAATAATTATGGTATTAGGGGGTTCTGGACACTTATATAAATATTTTTAAATGTTTAGAATGAAAAAATAAGGCAGCGCGTAAATAAGACTATATACGATCACTAATATAGAGTATACATTCTTTGATCGAAAAATTATATCGCAAAAGTTACATCCATAATATGTGATTGATTGTTGGAATTATGATACATAAGTACTTCAGATACCTATATAAATATTTATAAATGCTCAAAATAGAAAATAAGACATGCATACAATCATTATTTTTAACCATAAATGATACTCTTTTTCAATCAAAAAGAGTATAGCATTGATTTTAAAAATATAAAGTCATATCCATAATATGTGATTAATTACCACAATTATAATACAAAAAGATCTCAGACACCTATAAAAAATATTTCTAAATACTCAAAATGGAAAAATAAGACAATACATATATTCGCTCTTTTAGTTATGAACTATATGCTTTTTATTCAAAATTTGTACTGCATTAATTTTAAAAACATGGAGTCACACTCATAATCTTAAATGCCCATAATGGAAAAATAAGACATGCATACGATCCTTATTTTTAGCCAAAACTATACATTTTTCAATTGAAATTCATACCACATTATTTAAACTGCAAAGTCATGCTCGTAATTTGTGATTGATTAACAAAATAATTTTAGACACCTATACAAATATTTTCAAATGCTTAGGAATAGAAAAACAAGACAATACATACAATCACTACTTTTAGCCATAGACATATAATTTTCAACTGAAACTAGTGCTTCACTAGTTTTAAAAATATAGAGTCATGCTCATGATCATTGCCAAATGATACAAAATATCTCAGACACTTATATAAATGTTTCTAAATGCTTAAAATGAAAAAAATAATGCTATTTTTAAATATGGACTATACTCTTTGGGATTGAAAATTATGTTGCACTAATTTTAAAAATATAAAGTTATGTCCATAATCTGTGATTAATTATCAAAATTATTATATAAAAGGATCTCAAACATCTATAAATTTTTTTTGAATTCTCTAATAAAAACAAAACAGTACATATCATTACTTTTTTTTAGCCATAGACTATACATTTTCAATCGAAATGCATAAAACATTAGTTATAAAAATATAGAGTCATTCCATAATTTGTGAATGACTGTCAAAATTATGATATAAGGGATCTTAGATACCTATTAAATTATTTTTAAACGTTCAAAATAGAAAAATAAGATTGCATACAATCTCATTGTTTAGTTATAGACTATACATTTGTTTATCAAAATTAAAGCCGCATTAATTTTGAGAATATGGATTCACCCTCATAATTTGTAACTAATTGCTAGAATTATAATACAGGTGATCTTGAATACCTACAAAAATATTTTTAAATGTTTAAAATAGAAGACTAAGACAATGCATATAATTGTTATTTTTAAACATAAATTATACACCTTTCGATCGAAACTAGTACTGTAATAGTTTTAAAAATATGAAGTTACGTCCATAATCTATGATTGATTTTCAGAATTATGATATAAAAGGATCATAGATACATAAAAATACTTTTAAATGCTTAAAATGAAAAAAATGAGATAGTGCACATGATCATTTTTCAATCAAAATTTATGTTGCACTAGTTTTAAAAATTTAGAGTCACGCTCATAATTTGTGATTGATTATCATAATTATAAATAGGGAGATCCCAAATACCTATTTAGAATGGAAAAATAAGTACAATCATTATTTTCAGCCATAGACTATATATTTTTATATCCAAGTTCAAACTGCATTGATTTTAAAAATATAGAGACACCCATAATTTATGATTGATTATTGGAATTATGATGTAGGAGATCCCAAACACCTATATGAATATTTATAAGTTCTCATAATAGAAAAATAAGACAATGCATATAATTGTTATTTTTAGTCATAGATTATACTTTTTTAGTCAAAAATTGCACCACACTTATTTTAAAAATATAGAGTCATGATAATAATATGTAATTGATTGTTATAATTATGATACATGAAGATCCAGATATTGAATATTTCTAAATTCTTAGACTGAAAAAATAAGTTAGTGCATACCATCTCGTTTTTTAGTCGTAAACTATATGCTTTCTTATTGAAATTTGTACCAACTCTAGAGATTGAAATTTGAACGATACTGATTTTAAAAATATGAAATCACACTCATAATATGTCATTGATTGTGAGAATTATAGTATAGAAAAATTTCAAATACCTATATAATTATTTCTAAATTCTTAGAATGGAGAAACAAAAGAATATACGATCACTATTTTTAATAAAGAATTATACACTTCTCGATTGAAAATTATATCACACTAATTTTAAAAATATGAAGCCACATTGATTACTAGAATTATGATATACAAGGAGACTCCAAACACTTAAAAAATATATTTTAAAATTTTCAGAATGAAAAAATAAGATAATGTATATGGTTTTTAATTTTAGTAATAGACTACATTTTTCTATTGAAATTAAAATTATACCGATTTTAAAAATATGGAATCATGATCATAATTTATAATTGATTATCAAAATTATGATACAACGCGATTTTAGACATTTATAAAATATTTTTAAATACTCAGAATGAAAAAAAAAAACAAGATAGTGCATATACAGACTATGTACTTTTTTATACAAATTCGTATCGCGTTGATTTTTAAAATATGAAACCACATCTTATAGTATGTGATTGATTGTTAGAATTATGATACATAGATTATGGACACTTATATAAATATTTTTAAATGCTCAGAATAAAAAATAAAATAATACATATGATCATCATTTTTAGTCATAGATTATATACTTTTCGATTAAAATTTGTATTACACTAATTTTAAAAACATAATCTATACCTATAATTTGTAATTAATTATTAAAATTATGATAAACAACAATCTCATACACTATATAAATCTCTAAGTATTAAAAAAATAAAATTGTGCATATCATCGTTATTCTGAGTTTTGCAACCTCAAGAGTCTAATGAAAGATTCTTGAAAAAAATGAATGAATTGACATTAGTTTGGAGATTTTCCAGCTTGCTCGATGCTTAATTTTGACCGTCCACTGAAATCGCACACTATCAAACTTTTGAAGTATTCAAGATTTTTTAAGGAAAACCATTGGATATTTGACACAGTCCAAGAGTAAAACCTTGTTAAAAATTGTGCAACTATCCAATTCTATAGTATAATTAAAAGGAATAAGGTGATGTTTTTCCCGAAGAACACATAAGCATTTAAAGAAAAATTTAGAACAATTAACTGGAGAAATTAATTATTGCGGTTATTTTAGCCCTTGTAGCAATGGAAAGTGATGACAACATTTTTTCCCATTACATTTTACTGACATGGAATATGTAAATGGTAACATTTGACTCTTTAACTTTTTTTTTTTTTAAGAAACTTCTTTCTTCCTTAAATACAAATGGTTTGCCCTAAATTCAAATCAAAATATCGGTATGTTCTTGCTAAATTGAAAATAAAAAATTTGTATTCTACAATTTGTAATCCATGAATTTAAAAGCAATAACGTCTTCTTCATCATCAACAGCAAACTCGGGTTGGAGAAGAAACATGAAAATCGATTATGATGGACCTCCGAAGTTCTAAAAATGTTGAAATATAGGGTTTAGGGTGAAGGTTGTGCGATAGACATCATGGACAGATGAGAATCCCAGGTGTAGATTTCACGGTTGCCCTGACTATGAAGTAAATATGGTTTGATAATTTTTTAGGTTAATTGAAGTAGTGCGCATTTTTAATTAAAATTAATTACCATTTTTTATTAAAATTGCATGTGAAGGGATGTAGGCTTTTTGAATGGCATGATCATGCTATTACTTGAAAGGTCAGAGATTTGTTGAATGAGTTAAAAGTGAAGAGGAAGTTACTATTAGTTGAGAATAAGCAATTAAAGGCAAGCAGAAATGGGGAGGTGACTGGTACTGAAATTGCAACTGATATTGATGAGTTGTGGAACGAATTTAGGAGGATAAAGAAGTCTCATATGGTAGAGACAAACAATTTAAAGAAGAAAATGATGCATAGCTATGTTCTTACCCTGGTTTCTTAGATTATTTTGTTAGTTTTAGTGCTATTTTAAGTTAGTGAGGGTAGTTATTGTAGCCACAGGGTTGTAATGGAAGTTTGATTGTGTTTGAAGGTTTATGAAAGTTTTCTGTTGGAATGCCTATAGGGTTGGAATGACTATAAAACTAGCAATGTAATTTTTATTTTGTTAATGAAAGTTTGATTCAAATTGCATTGATTTCAAAGTTGCTACTGATTTGAAATTTTCTTTGCTTATCCCTTTAGCTAAATATAATATTTATTTTGTTATGGTTGATTGTCCATTTAGGTTAATTGAATCATGAGATGAAAAGGAATAAAATACATTGAATTGAATAACAAATGAAATATTGATAATTAATTGATTTATCCCTTTTATTTACATTGAGTAAAAATTGGCTTAATTGAGTAAAAAATGACATTATTAATATTAAATCATAACAAGAACGAGGAAATTAGCAAAAATTACATGTTGCTAATTTCAGCAGTCACAAATGGCATTGATTTTAACTTAATCAACTTAATTGAATCACAATTAAAGCATAACCAGGACAATGCAAGTAACAAAATAACAAACTTTTCATTTCAACAGTAACAAATGTCATGGAAATCTATTAGAACTGAAATAATGATAACCAAAAGTAAGTTATATTTCCTGCAGTAATTTATAATTCTTGAGGAATTAATTTCAAAAAAAAAAGTTCTTCAGGAACTTGCATATAAAAGCATTGTTCTATATGCACAAAATTATCAACAAAAAGTTCCTATTCAAAGCTATTGAACTTGTATTGTTGCAGAACCACTTGCATAAGTTCGGTGTTGTCTTTGCCTAGCCCTCATTTTATCTCTCTATGGTTGCAATTGCCTAGTTGTAGTTGCGGGAGATCCCATCCACTGTAGACCTGAAGGTTGGAATGGCAAGTCAGTTAACTGTTGAGCCATCTCTAACAAAGTTAATTGTCCTTGTAGGGTTTGATGAAGGTGTTTTGTATCTCTTCTTTTGAGTTGTCTTTCATTAGGTATTGGAAACCTTGTTTGGGCATTAGGATCAACAATAGATTGGGAAGATCCTTCTACAATAATAGATTCACTTTCCATTCCAAATTGTAAAATGCATATGAATTCACATTTCAATACACACAAACACATATACACTCACATTTAAATACACACAAACACATATCACTCATATTCAGTATTGTACTTCCAGTATCGAAATCAACATAACACTCATGTCCAACTGGTCTTGTTGATCTAATTGGAACTACTTTTATGGTAGCTTGAGTTTGAAGTAGGTTATTCTCTATGAGCAGCTCCATGGCTGGCTGCAGGTGCATCTCTTGTCCCTTTAGTCCTTGATTGTGACTAAATGCTTTGAGTAGTTCTCCCAATAGGTGACACTTGTTAGTCATACCATAATGCAATTACAAATAAAAAAATTAGAACCAAATGAACAATGCACAACACCAAAAATTGAACCAATATAAACCTCATTGCCCTTATTTAAACAGCTAGTTTTGTTTTGTCCTTCACCATGACAAATCCCTTAACTTTGTTTTTTCCCTTCTTTGACAACTTGCCTATGGTGTTAGGCTCATTAGAAGCCCTAATTCTTTTTTTTCCTTAGTCTGCTAGCTAACTTTGGCACTAGTAGAGGCTCAATTTGTTGAAATTTCACACATCTCATAAATTTCTTGCCTAGAACAAGTTGCATAGATAAATTTCTTGCCTAGAACAAGTTGCATAGGATATTGATACTATTGGAATAAGTGGACTTATGATATTGATACTATTGGAATAAGTGGACTTATGATACCACTTGCTCATAAAAGATTTTGGATCAATCTTAGAGTGATATAAAGCACAAATGACATGCTCACATGGGATTCCAATGAGATCCTATGCCTTACATGTTTATTGATGCCCATCCAACATCACAATGTGCTTGTCCTCACCTTCCCCTATCTCATACCTAAAATCACCATTAAAGATCACTTTGCATTCAAAAACATTATCTTTGTTGTCCTGTAACATCTCCATAGCTTTTGGACTCTAATCATTCACCCATTTATCAACTAGCTTTTTGTTGTCCTTGATTTTATTCATTGTCTGTAATCTAATATCTTCAAACATGCTTACAATAAGCTTGTGCCTAGCTTCCAGCATCGAAGAGTTAAATGACTTTGTAATGTTGTTGTCCACTATATGAGACTTACACCTACTACTAAAGTAAGCTATACACTAATAAGAAGGATTATATTTCATCAAATCTTCAGCTGCTTTTTTTGCTCAGCTATTAAAATCAAGTATATTTATTTGTCAAATATATCTCAACATAAATTAAAAAATATATACATTAAATAAACCAATACCAGACTAACCTCACCCAATTTCTTCAAAGTATCTTTGAATTCTTTATCATAGGTGCTTCAAGCACAAATCCAAAACTTCTTCTTTAATTTCCCTCCTCTCTATTTTTTGCTCCAATTGGAATATATATGCCTGACACACCATTTGTGCCCTGCCTCAAGTAATACTTGCCCAACAATATCAATTATGCCTTGCATACATATGACAGTTAACATTAGCATATAAAGATGATAAGCAAGAACAAAAGATCAAATAATATCATATTAGACTCTTTAAAATTCCTTTTGCATATTTGAGATCAAAGTAATGTTTAATCCATAACCAAGCGAAAGCTCTTGAGACAACTAACACAAAACCACCTCCAATTATTTTTGTTCTCCTTGTCAATCACTACCCAAGTAATTGGCACCAATTGGTCATTTGCATCATTCCCTACAGCTATAAGTATTTGTCTTTTGGTCACACCTTTCAAAAATAAACCATTAAAGACTATCAAAAGCCTACACCCACTGAGCCAATTTTGTTTACATGCTTCAAAACATATAAACATTCTTCTAAAGATTTTCCTGTTTTCTTTCAAACCCTCTTTGCATAACACAATCTCAACCTTGGTGCCTAGGTTGTTCCTCTTTAATGCTTTAGCATAAGCTACCAAATATCCAAAATACACTTTAAAACTCCCATATAATTCTCTTAAAATCTATCTCTTTGCCCTCTTGCATTTAGCTACACTAACATTTATTTTAAGAATCTTTTTCTGCATCACTCTTCATATCTACTACCCTATACTTAGGATTCTTGTATGTTTTATCTTTAAAATATTTTGCTAAATCCTATATGGCTCATTAAGGTTTATTTTCAACTTTACACCTAAAGTCATTGCATATTCGGCTATGGCTCCCCTAGCTTTTATAACATTAGCAAATGTCATTCCCAATATAAAGTGGGGTTGGCCATCACCCCGATCATACCTAACCTTTTCATTTGGTGGTGCAGTGTCTTCTACATCATTATCATCATCATAGTAGTCATCACTCTCTTCTTCATTCTCAGCATCAACTTCATTTACATCTTTTTCACTCACATATCCACTAGGACCGCTGTAAATATATCCACCTAAGTTATTACCACCCTCACTCCTTTCTACATTCTCAGTTTGGTTTACTTTATAATGTTGTGTGTGTATTTCAAAGGCATCATTGTCAAAGGAAGGGTTTTTGTCAAAGCCCTCACTAATCCCAACAACCCCAGTAGTCTCCCCAGCCCCTGTATCACCGACCTCTCTATCTTCTATGCTTGGATACTCTAGCAACTCTCTAATTTCTACCTCATTAACATAGTTTATGGCCACTCTAATGCTAATAAAGGTTGATGGTAAATAGGAACATCTAAACCATTGTTCTTATAAATTCTACCTCACCCACCCAACTATATTTGTTAATGCAATTTAACACTCTTCTAATAGTCCCATCATCTTGTACTAACAATAGCCCATCATTTAAGTCATGTCTTGGTTCAAGCATAAATATATCTTTGACATTCCTAACACCTAAATTATTTTTATACTTATCCACAAGTGCATCATAAGTCAAATAATTTCGATCAAAATCAACAACTACGTCTACCACATCGTTAACATATATCAATTCATCATCTTGAATCCTCCATTCCCCCCATAATTAAACCTCAAATCAATAACAGTGTCCATTATGCACAAATGGATAAATAAACACAAAATGTCAATTAGCAAGTGTATTATCACAACTAAATATTCCTCTAATTTTATTTTAAATATTTTGTTAACTCAGTTAATTTAAAAATTGAGAAACAAAACTTAAAGTAACAAAAATCCTAAATAAATTACATGTTTAATTACGTTGAGGGAGAACCTCTAGCTGAAAAACAAACAAAATAAGGATCACTTCTTAATTTTAACAAAATCAAATCCTTTTTTTATTTGACAACGATAGAAAACACACTTAGATAACCAAAAATAAACATACATGTATTGCAAATTTCACTCACTTTAGGATTCCTTGAGCAATCTTTTTCCTTTGACAGTGCTAGGTCCACTACCACATTCCCTATTTGCACTCTCATTGGAATATAGAAACTGTGACATCCCATTAAATAGCCATTAAATGCTCTAAGTCTATCCATTATTGTTAAAAGACCTTAATTCAATTATCATTTATTTATCATATTTATTTTTCACACAATGTCTCTTGTTCACAACATAGTCACTATTTACAATAAAGTATACATGACTAAACC
>CATIWR010404725.1:0-22560 GCA_949677035.1 Omphalea diandra
TGAGCCTAAAACACTAGATTGAGTGTGAGCCTTGGGAAAACACTTGTAAGATTTAGTGTAAACCTAAACACTATGTTTGATGTGAGTATGTAAAACACTAGTGATTGAGTGAAATACCCAATTGTAAAGAATTGGGGAGTGGACGTAAGGTTTGTTAATACCCGAACCACTATAAATGTTTGTGTTATTTCTTCTCATCTTCTTCTTCACCTTGGGAAAACACTTGAACTCACCTTCTTAATTCTAAAAAGAACCACCAATTTAACCTCTCTTATTGGTGCACTAGGCCAACAAGTCAGAGCTAGGTCTCAATTCAAGCCTTAATTGTGTGAGAAAAAGATTAATGGCATAAGAAGTCCACTCTCATCTTAATCCCCACTTTTATAACAATGATTATGCTCATTGGAAGCATAAAATGAAGATATGTCATTATAGTGATCCCATCAACTTATGGGATTATATTCTTGAAGAGTGAAAGCCCCCAACAAAGATGGTTGAAGGAGTAGAGGTGGCAATTGCACGAGAAGAATGGAGTGAAGCACAAATGAAGGCAAATGGGAAGAACAAGAGGGCAATGACTATTCTCCTAAGCTTCATGTCAAGAGAAGAAATTGGAAGAGTCCAACATTGCCAAACTGCACATGCCATATGGAAAGCACTAGAAAACTATCATGAGGGCACAACTTTTGTGAAATCAAGTAGGTTGGAGATGTATGTGACAAAATGGGAGTTCTTCATGTTGAAAGACCATGAAAACATCACCAAAATGACAAATAAACTCTTGTCTATTGTAACAAACATGAAAAAGTTTGGAAGGATTCTTATCAACTATGAGGTAAATACTAAAATCCTTAAATCTCTTACATTACATAAATTTGGTGCAAGAGAATGCAACATTCAATAGTCTAATCCAAAGATTGGGAAAGTACCAATCCATGCCTTCATTGGTAAGCTTCTCACTCATGAGATGGCTCTCAAGAAGGATAAAGAAATGAAGAAGCTAAGAGGAAAAAAATACAAAGAGGAGAAGAAAGATCTGACCTTCTAAGTTTAATAAGATTATTTAAGCTCAAGTGACTCAAATGAAAGTAAAAAAGAGCTTGCCAAAACATCAAGAAGGACCAAGAAGTTGATGAAAAGGAGAAGAGAAAAAAGAATCTAATGAAAGTCATCTTTTTATCATCACAAGGAAAAGAAGAAGACCTTTAAGGCTACTTGGGATGATGAGTCAAGTGATGAAGAAGAAGGTGAAGTAGTAAACTTTTGCTTCATGGCTCAAGAAGACTCCTTCAAAGAGGAAAATACTTTTCCATACTCTTATGATGATTATGTTGCATATGATGATATAGATGATGAGCTTTTAGAAGCTCTCACTTTGAAATGTGACAAGTATAAGTCACACAGGAAAACTTACAAGAAAAAATGTTCTAAGTAAGAGGATGAATTTGAATCCTTGAATAATCTTGTAAGTGAATTGAGGACTTCAAATGAAGAACTCAAAAAATTTATTGAGAGTCACTCAAAATCATCTTCATCCCTAAACTCATTGAAAATGGAAAATGACTCTTTAAAGGGTGAAGTCATTGAGCTTAGAAATTATATTTCTAAGTTTTCTAAGGGAAAGGAAGCTTTGGATACACTTATTGTATCTCAAAGACCTCTTTTAGTTAGACATGTTATAGGCTTCAATAGAGCCTCTACATCTACTTCTTCGCTACTACATTCATTAGAGCATCAACACCTCAAACTTCAAGTATTGAGGTCATGGAGAAGAAAGGTGCTCCTAACACTAAGCCACCTATGCTTAAGGGCAAAGGAAATGCCCCCTCTAAGGCTTAAAAGGCAAGGCTTAAAGAGCAAATTATGCTTACATTTATAACAAGAAGCATGTTTAACCATACAAACACAACAAATTCTCTTCTACTCATAATCACTCATTCACTTGCATATACTCTCATATCTAAAGTATAGGAAGACCCCCTACACATACTATGATTGTTCATAGGAGAAAAACTCACAAGTCTAAGCTCTAATGTCATTATTGCATGAGATATGGGCACATCAATGTATTTTGCCATATTAGAAAGGCACATCTAAAATTGAAGGACCCTTCCAAGACTAACCCCTAAGGACCCAAGTATGTTTGGGTACCAAAGCAAAGTGTTTGATATTGCTGGATAGAGACTCTTTCACCAAATTTTCATCATGGAAAATCTAAAGGTGAATGAAGATTGCTAATGAAGAAGGGATAAAGTTTCAAATGCTTATTTGGTATAAAGCCATTGATACTGAACTTGTAATGTATCCCTTATCCCTTATGTTTTTTAACTTCATATTTTTATGCATACATTTAAGGGGAGTTTTATTGTTTGATATATCTGTGTGTTGACATGTTTGATTTGATTTGATTGATTGCGTGATGAGTTGAATCAATTCATTTTTCATTCGAGGTTTTCTATATTTCAAATGTTGAAATCAATCATAAAAAATCATATACTCTATTAGGGCCATATATGACAATTCTTAAATTTCTAGCCCTAGTTTGTATGTTTAAGCATCTTTAAATGTTTGAATTATTTTACATTTATGTTTTTTTATATATAAAATTTTCATGCAATTTATGTTTCATCCATTCATTTTCTTGTGTGACATATTATGATCAATTATGCAAAATTACTTATGTTCGCTATTTTGAGTTTGTACAATTTACAAGTTTGTGGTCATTCCCTCTCATATTCCCAATTCTTTCTCTTATTCCCTCCTATTTCCTCTCTTTTTGATCTTGACAAAGGGAGAGAGATAATTGACTTGATACACAAAGAGGGAACATATAAAAAATGAGATAAAATTGACAATGATCTTATTATAATAACTAAGGGGGAGTATGGATTGAGGGGTAGCAATTTCATACTTATGATTTGAATCACTTCACAATCATTCTCTTAGAAGCATGCATAATTGATTCTTTATCTATTGCATATTCAATCCAGATTGTCAAAATAAAAAAAAAAGGAGATTGTGGGACTAGATTATGAAAACCTGAGTTAAGACTCTTTTTTTACCTTGACAATATAAATTAAAAGGTTCTAATATCAATTTTAAGTGTTGTTTTTGCAAATATCTAGATAGAATCTCATTGGGAGTTGATTGTATGAAGATTATGAATTCTTTAGAACTCACCAAAATAAAGTTGAACCCCTAGCCATCCTTTCTTCATTTTTTATTTCCAATTATTGCAATTGTTTAATCTTATTTTCTTATTTACAATTTTAGTTTCTAGTTACTTTGGTTTTCTATATAATATAAGATACATGATAGTCAGTACTTAAACTTGATCCTCTTAGCAACATTATCGATGCATACAAGTACACTTTATTACTTATGACATGCACTTATAGCTTAAGGGTTTTTATACTTAACACACAACCGTCATCACAACTTAAGGTGATTTTACCTTCATTTTTATGAAAGTCTAAAATTTTTATATTATAGATGCATAATTTTGATTTATCCTAGATTTACCCTCTAAATGTGTTTGTGTTGTTTTTATTCTTTTACAAATATGTATCCTCCTTAGAACAGGTATGAATAACCTATAAGCCTAATGTGCAACGAAAGCTTTGCTCTAAAACTCTATAGGAAAAGTGGACTGCATAGACCATCAAGGTGTTTATGTAGACCATTAATAATATGTACAAATGGCTTGAGGAGTTTACACAACCATGTATTACTGTGTACAACTATCATGCACTATTTACCTTCTTTTTCTTTTATAAATACCCCAATTTTCATGCCCTAATATGTTATTTTCACCTTCCCTACTATGGTTAAAGCATTTTTGAAGTCTCTCATACACCAAAGTTGGCATTACCTAACTTGGGTGAGTTTTAAAGCTCTCCAATACGTCTCCACGATCCCACTCAACTCAGATTTTCTTGAGGTTGATTATGATTTATATGACCCATCACCCATTTTTTCTCTTTTAGAGACACTAAAATTTGCCTCTTGCTATAAGAGTTCAGTACCAATCTCAACTATCAAATTTTAGGTACTAATCAGCTTGCCTTGCCATGCCTAAATTACATATATATCCAAAAGATGATGGAGCTATTTGACATTTAGTTGTTTGAATTCCCTCCCCAAGTTTGACTTTTTCCACCCAAAACCCACCCCTAAAATCTCACCCTCCTCACCAAATTCACCATCGTTCTTCTCAGCCTCATCATGCCTAAATGCTTTAAGACCACTACTAAACATAAAGAAGACTCCTCCACATCCAATCCTTCATCTCTTGGGTATGAGATTCTTTCCAAACACCCTATTTTTCAAACTAAATTCATTGATATAGGAGCTTCGATAGAGGTGGTTTTGCTTAATCCAATCAAGGGTTTCTTGAAAATTCTCAAATAATAAAACTTCATGCAACTTTATCCTTAAACCTATAAAGAATTAACCCTAGAATTCCTAAGCTCTTTATTTGTTGAAGCTAATTTTAGTAGGGAGATTCATCCTTTTGGGACCATCACCTTTCAACTTTATGACAAGATCTTTTTGTATTCCCTTGATGAGGTTGCCAAAGCCATTGAATTAACCAATGAAGGCCTAACTGATTTTACCTTAACTTTTGATAATCAAGAGGTTTGGGCATCCTTAGGAGGGCACAAACCTTATATGGCTAGGATTAGCAAGATAGGGGAGATTAGGGATCTAACATTGAAACTCATGCACTTAGTATCTTCTTATTTAGTGATCGAAGGAGGAGGGAGTATTGGGGTGGTTAACCACATAGAATTACTATTTTTGTGGTGTATTTGCTGTAATATAACTATTAACAAAGCTTGGTGGATTATTTATCACATAAGGAATGTGTCAATGAAATATTCGAGAGACAATTCATGTAGGAGGTTTTGTTTGTGGTATTGTATAATATCTAGGCATTTTTTATCCTTTTAAAATCAATGATCTAACTTAAAGGAAAGGTCTTAATTTTTGTTTCTTTTAATATCATATTGCATATGGGGCTTGTTGTATAGAGGGTTACTTCTTATGCATTGAATCAAAACTAGAAGGGTGTTAATAATCAAGATGATATCAAAGTTCCCCTTGAAGGGAGTTCATCATAAGTTGTGCCACGTCTTCCTTCTTATTTGGGTCCCTTTGAAGGTGTCTTGGCTTTATTGGAGTCTAGGCTAGAACACATGGACCAATGACAATTGTCTTTTGAGGATGAAGTTCGCCTAAAACTTGCCTCCCTTGATAGCAACATCAATAATTTGAGTATTGGTCTTCAAGCATACTTCAACCACATTGGGTTTCCTCTGAATCATTCATCCTAAGATGACAATCATTCTTTTGCTATCCTTATGCTTCTTATCCTTATGCAATTTGTTTTATTTTATTTTATTTTAGTTTGTTTGTGTCATTTGACTTGCTTTGGTTGTTATGGTATCTTCCTTTTGAGACTACTATAACACTTAATCTATTATTGTGAATCTTTGTTCTTGCAATTCCTATCTTAACATTATGCCTCTCTTTAAAGGTAAGCTTTTTTACTTTTCATATTCTTCTTATGTTTCTTATCATTGAGGATAATGATATTCAAGTTTGGGGTTCGCATGGGCAATATTGCATGAATATTGATCTTGATTTTGTTCATCATCTGTGCATGTTTTCTTAATCATTTTGGTTAACAGGTGAGCACTAGGCTTGAAAGTGAACATTCGATGAAGAAATTTATAATCATAGTTTTGATTTACTTAAGTTAGAATTGCTTATGATAATAATTGTTTATAGTTTAGCATTTTTTTACCAATAATTAATCAAACATATTAGAACAACATTGAGCACACTTAGCATAATTGGGATTACATTGCGAGATTTTTCAATGATACTTACTTTTTGCAACATGAAACTTCTACATATGCTAGAACTTACTAAGACAACCTTTGAGATGAAATCCTAGGGTTAGCAATCTTGAAGAAATGGTTAAGGCATTCTTTGTTTGCCCTATTATTCCCCTTCCATACCTTGATTTACATAGTCATTTGCTACCCCTTTGAGCTTTATGCAAATACTCTTGAGAGAGTATTAATAGCCTTTCTTTCTTTAACCTGTACCTTACATCATAGCCATATACCCTAAATGAACTTTCACCTCCCCTATCAGAAGAATATAAGTTAGGATATGGTCATATGATAAAGTGTTGTATGTTGAGTCATTAATGTGCATGTTTAAAGAAAAATAGAAAAGAGGCTTATTCATTATTAAAAGTACTTCGTAGAGATCAATTCAAGTTTTGGGGTGGTCCATGTTAGTATAATATATTACTCTTATACTTCTTACAAAAAAAAAAAAAAAAAAAGAAGAGCAAAGTATGTATCAAGCCATAAAAAGGGAAAGCAACAAAGGTGTTTTGAACATGTTGCAAAGTAAGAAGTATGAACTTTCATCACACTTCACATCATTTATATGGATATTGTCTTAGCAAGCATTCTCTTACTTTAGATTGGACCAGTTTTTTATTAGCCTTACATTATAAGCTTTGAAAAGACCTTATGATCTTTAATATTGGTAAGGACCTACGTTATTAGAGAAGGATGGATTAGTTTTGCTTAAGGAATCATGTGATTCTTAAAATAAAAGTGGAATTTTGTTGGAACTATGTATGAAAGAAAGTCAAAATATTTCATGAAAATGAAGTTAAAGC
Source organism: Omphalea diandra (assembly GCA_949677035.1). Taxonomy (NCBI): domain Eukaryota; kingdom Viridiplantae; phylum Streptophyta; class Magnoliopsida; order Malpighiales; family Euphorbiaceae; genus Omphalea; species Omphalea diandra. The sequence goes on from CATIWR010404725.1 coordinate 6,707, forward strand.
ACACATACTCTTTTTAGGTTTGAATGATTAAAAGTAATGCATGTTTAAATTTTGAACAAATGTTTGGAATAAGTAATCTTTCTTATGTATGGTTATAGTTGAGAAAAATCTTATTTTCAAAGCATAACACTTTATCTTACACATCAAAAATGTGAGGTTCACATCTTAAGAAACTCGTCCTTGCTTGAGGACAAGTAAGAGTTCAAGTTTAATGGAATTTGTTTAGTCTCATTATTTAAGTATTTCATACGCTATTTTCATCCAATTTATGAAGTAATGCTTATTTTATGCTCTAAATTGATCCTCTTTTTTATTTATTTTGTGTTATATGCAAAGAATTAAATAAAGAAAATAATTGGAAAAAAGGAAAGAAGCATGGCCATGTGCATGGTCATGCCTCTTTAAGGGTGAAAGACCAACGGGATCAAGCACAACCATATTTCAAAGCATAAGGTTATGCCTTCATTGGAACAAGAAAGCTGATAAGGTAAAAACATTCAACAACACCATGCGCATGGCTATTCACATGCTTAGGATTAAAACCACAACTTATATTTGAAGGAGATTTGTTTTCCTTTGGTGGACAGTCAAGCTTTTTTATTTGAGGAGATGTTTAAAGGACTATTTAAGGAGAAAAGATAACAAGAATTAGGGCATAAGGGGATAACTAAAAGAAAGGATCATCGTTCAAGTTAGGATTACATCAAATTTCTAGAGAGAGAAAGTGTAAAGAATTCAAGCATTCAAAAAGAAGATCATGGCTATTCTTGAGTTGATTTTATTGTTTCATTTTCTTTTGTTTATTTAATCATGAACTAAACTTTTATTAGCTAGTGTTGAAAATGGAGATTGTATAATATTCATTGGATTTTCTTAATCTAAGTCTAACCGAATTCTTACATTATTAGTACTATTAATTGTTAAGTATTTATTGTTCGATCAACTAACTATTGATTATCTTAGTTTTATGAATTGACAATTGAAAGGTGTTTTTCATGAAATGGAGTTTTCAAAAATTCCCTTACCATGTTATTGAGTTGAGAAACCTTAACAAATTAGTGTTATGTTTAAAGTATTGAATTAAGGTGCAATTATATTATGTTTGTCTTTTGAGTTAAGGAACCTTTAGCTAACATGTTTTTTTGCACGTCAATTTCTACTTGAGAGAGATTAATTGACCACATTAGTAACTTTACATGAACCAATTAGATATGGATGAAGGGAACCAAAAAAGGTTATCAAGTGAAGTTGAACCCCTTGCTATTCCTACCTATTGATTGCCTTTTATCTTCCTTAGTATTTTATTTTGCTTCATTTTTAATTAAACTTCTTTTTTATTATTAAAATTATAGATGATATAAGGTACAAGACACTTAGTACTTAAACTCAATCCTCATGGAAACAATATTTATACTTGCAAAGTAAACTTTATTACGTTTCATCTGTGCACTTGTAACTTAGGAATTTTTATATAGCATACACCCATCATCAGGATAAAGTAAGTATTTATTGTTTAATCAACTGACTATTGATTATCTTAGTTTTGTGAATTGACAATAGAAAGGTGTTTTCATGAAATGGAGTTTTCAACAATTCCCTTGCCATGTTATTAGGTTGACAAACCTTAACAAATTAGTGTTATATTTAAAGTATTGAATTAAGGTGCAATTACATTATGTTTGTCGTTTGAGTTAAGGAACCTTTAGCTAACATGTTTTTTGCATGTCAATTTCTACTTGAGAGAGATTGATTGACCACATTAGTGACTTTACATGAACCAATTAGATATGGATGAAGGGAACCATAAAAGGTTATCAAGTAAAGTTGAACCCCTTGCTATTCTTACCTATTGATTGCCTTTTATCTTCCATAGTATTTTAATTTGCTTCATATTTAATTAAACTTCTTTTTTATTATTAAAATTATAGATGATATAAGGTACAAGACACTTAGTACTTAAACTCATTCCTCATGGAAGCAATATTTATACTTGCAAAGTAAGTTTTATTATGTTTGACTTGTGCACTTGTAACTTAGGAAATTTTTTATATAACATACACCCATCATCAGGATAAAGTAAGTTTTTATTTTAAACTTAGCTTCCATTTATCTTGAAAATCACTTAGTACAGTTTACCTTGAGGCTGTGCATTTTTACTTAATAGACATGATGTATGTTTCTAAAGTATTTGAACCTTTATTTGTCCCAAGGATGGACATAGATAATTCTTAATATCCTCCTAACAATAGGATGGCTCAACATGCATTATTCATATTTCATCTTAGAGCATATGTTTAGATTCTTACGGTCCATGATAAGCTCCTTATTTGAGTCGATGTCCACAACTTCCACTTTAGACATCTTTGAGAGAGGCCCCTCAATTATTGCTAGCACATCTATGTGGTTAGTAAGAAAAGCTTGATCAAATGCAGGCTTAACCAACTCCTGGTTGGAGACTTGTGTATCTCCACCTCCTACGCATGTTTACATGAGGTAACCTTCATCACTCAAACACAGACCTACTTCACACCCTTCGATGTAGCTTGGGCCACTTTTTGACAAGCCATTTCTTCTTATATAGCTTTAAAGTCTGTATCAACAAAATTGCAAAGTATTAACACCATTAGTAAACATAATCTAAGGAAAGACAAAAAGGGAAAAAATACCAAAAAGCTCAGTGTTAAACTAAATTAGTCAAACCTTTTTCTTAATCTTAACAATGTAGATTGATAGGAATTAATATTTGTATTAAGTGTTGTTCTTGCATAAATTGAGATAGGAATGAGTTAAAAAAAATCAAAAGAAAGTGAAAATTCCAAGTCATAAAAACTAGCATGTAATTCATACTCAAGACAGCAAGATCATGTCTAAGAAGTAAGTTGTGACTGCTATATGCTAAGTTAAGATCACTATCTATGTTTAAAATGGATTCAAAATGTTTAGTTTAGTTTATGATCTAAATTGCATACAAGCATTGATCACAACCTTCAAACATCAAGTAAAAGTGCTCTAATGGTCACTCGAAAATCCATTTGAAGTATGCCATGTGTTTAAGGAGACATTAGGTATTTTGAAGGTTGAGACTGCGAGCAAAAAGTGCAATTACAACTAAAATTCAAACTTGAATAAAAAAGTTTAGGTCCTTTATGAAGAGCTTAACGTTCTCCTAATCCAACACGATCAAGGATTATGATTGTGACTTTGAGATTGCAATAAAAATTGATGAATAAAGTTAAACATTACAATGGCTAGTTCTAAGGAAACTAATAACCAAATGCCACGTGTCACTAGCCATTAGACTTAATTGAAGTTATCCACTATGATTAAGGAATCCTAAGCATTAAATATGGATCATGACTCGGATTGAGGCATCTGGACTGTAAAATTTTTTTGATAAGCATTGAATACAATATTAGCTACCAAATCTTAAAGATATGGATATAATTTCATTAGTAACGACTACTTGGTAATTGAAATCTATAAATACTCCATTAAATGGCCTTGAATGCAAAAAAATAGTCATTAATTATGTCGAAACTATTGTAAATTCAATTCTCAAGCCACTCTCTCTTTATTGATTTATACATTGTTTCTTGAAAGTTATTAATTGCTTGAAAAAGGTTAAGTGTGAGCCTTAAACAATTGGGATTTATGTTTTTAAAGTGAGCCTTTTATATGTAAACTTTTGTAAGGTTATGTGTTAGCATTAAACATAAAGTGTAATTAGGGTTGGGTGTGAGCCAAAAGACTAAGTTGAGTGTGAGCTTGTAAAACACTCAATGAGTTAGTGAATACCCAATTAATGAATTAAGATGTAGACGTAATGTTGCTTAATACCTAAACTACTACAAATCTTATGTGTTGATTTCTTATTTCTTATTTCTTTATCTTTTAATTATTTGTGTTCCCATCAAAGTTTAAATTTCCCACCAATCCCCTTCTTAGTGCACAAGAGCCAACAAGTGGTATTAGAGCTAAGTCCCAAAAACTAGCCTTAATTGCTTAAGTGATGATCATGGCAAATGAAGGGATTCACTCTCACCTTAAACCCTACTTTGATGGAACTGACTTATCTCATTGAAAGTATAGGATGGAGATCTATCTTGATAATGACCTTATTGATCTATGGAATAGTGTAACAAAAGAATGAAAGCCACTTACCAAGTTAGTGGATGGATTTAAAGAGCCCCTTTTAAGGGAAGAATGTGTTGAAGCCTATAAAAAGGCAAATCGAAGAAACAAAAGCGCAATGACAATCATTTTTAGCTCTCTCTCAAATGTAGAGTGTGGGAGAGTTCAATATTGTCAAAGTGTTTATGGAATATTGAAGACATTGAAGAACTATCATGGAGGCACTATACAAGTCAAGTCTAGAAAGATTCACATGTATGTGATGGAATATGAGCTTTTCATGATGAAAAACAATGAGTGTATCATCAACATGACAAATAGACTCCTTTTCATTATTAATAATAATAATAATAAAAACTTAGGAGACATATTTCTAAGGAGGATGTTAACTTCCAAATCTCTTCCATTGGAGAAGTTTAGTATTAGAGTTATCGATATTAAATAAGCCAATAAATACATTAGCAAAATACCAACTAATGTCCTTATTAGAAAGCTATTTACTCATGAAATGGCAACAAAAAAGGATGATGAGTTGAAATAATTGAGAGAAAATGAAGAAAAGAAAGCATTTACTCTCAAAACCATCATAAAGGAGCAAAAAAGGGATGCAAACACTAGTGACTATGATGAATGTGAAAAATACGAAGAAGAGCTTGCCATTTTATAAAGAAGATCTAAAGAGTTGATAAGGAAGAGAAGAAAAATAAGAAACCAAAGAAAGGCATCATCCCATTATAAGGAGAAAAAGAATGATGTCACTTGTTATAAATGTGGCAAGTAAGGGCACATCAAATCCAATTGTTTTAAGCTTTAGAAGAAGAAGAAGTGAGATACAAAAAAAAAAAAGAAGAAAGGCTCCAAGGCTAATTGGGATGATGACTAAAGTGAAGAAGAGGAAGACAATGAAGTTGCAAATCTTTACTTCATGGGTCAAGAGGATTCTTCTAAAGAAAAATGCTTTGACTCCACTAATGATGATAACAATTGGCTTGTAGATAGTAGATGCTCAAAGTACATGATTAAAGATAGGAAGCTATTCATTTTCATTAAGGAAAAGGATGGTGAAAATGTTTGTGAGCACCTCAAGGGTTTCACGATTTCTTTCAAATGAGTAAAATCATGTTTACGAGTCCATCCCTGTAACATCTCTATCTATATTCATTGGTATTCTCACATAAACCTGTTTATTGCATAAATAATTTACAACCCATATGTATAATCATTTAGATATGTGAATTGGGTAAACATGCCGATGACACTTGCACCATTGCATTTGGGACACTTGAACATATACGTAATGTTTGTATAGTTATATGGAAAATTATCTGATATTGTGTGCATGTTATAGTATCATAAATAATGATGATTTAGAGTTTATTTAAAAGTATAAGGAGCATATAGGGATTAGGAGATGGATGAAGGTAATGAAGGAGTGAAGAAAAGGGGCTAAAGGGGAAAAATGAACTTTTAACTAATAGAAATGAAATACCATGATTCTATCTTGTTACAATAAGTTTACAAGTGGAATTTTTCATCCTTTACAATCATAGTAGAGAGTTTAAATGTGAGGGATAACATAAGAAAGAGCGAGCTAAGGAACAAAGAATGAAAGGAATAAGAAACAGAAGAAGAAGGATAAGGAGAAGAGTGAGCTGCCTAGTAAGGAATCCTAAGGTTTTCTGGTTCTGAGAGACTATGTAAGTTAATTTATATTCTTCCCACATGAAATTAATCCCTCATGATATGTTAATCATGCATTTTTGGTAAGAATTATGGAGTATTTGAGGTAGAGCTCATGTATGGAAGTTGAAATTCAAAAGAAACAGGAGTTGATTGTGATGGTTTAGTTGTTAGAGTAGAATTTTGTACCCACAATTTCATAACCCTATAAGATAAATTAGGGAAAGTACAAAATATGAAAGTTTTAGCTTTATGCCCCATCTAAATTCATGTAAATATTTTTGCTTAATTTTGTGTGTGTGAGGAGATATGGTTCCTTCATTAGGGCTGGTTCACAAGCAACTGAAATCACCTCAGTCTTTTAGTTTTCTTATATTTTGATGACCTTATATTCAGATTTAGATAAAGTGAACAACATGAAATTTGTAGGGTTACATCCCCTCTAAATACATGTAAACCAGTTTTGCTTGATTTTTTATGTGGAAATAAATATGGTTCATTGATTTTGACTAACTCTGAAACTGATGAAACCTCAATAGTCTTATAATTATATTTTCTAAAAATTTGATGGCCATAGATTTGGAATTTGATGATGTGACAAACTTGAAATATTTTTGCCAAATTTAAAATGATTTTGAGATATTATCCCTTCATTATGACTAATTGTCAACATGTTAAAAACCTGCTCAACCAGAGATTGGTCATTTGTTTTAGTGACTTTATAGACTGAATTATACAATGAATAAAACATTAAAAATGTTCCTTTATGTGTTTTTAATTTTTGGTAAATCAATTTTGGAATTTGATTTGTACAATTTAAAATATACCTAAAAATGTAAGATCAACTCAGAATGAGATGACATTGAAATAAAGAAAAATTCAAAAATTCACCACATTTTCTATGTGTCATATATTTACCTAAAATTAGAAAATATTGTATCATTATGTGTATAGTTTATGGAAAAAAAATAATCAAGTCATTTGGATTAATATATCTATAGTTACTTCCATGAGAGTGTAGCAAGCTCAATATAAGGAAAATATGCATAAACACTAGGTCCACTTGCATGGATCATGCCATAGTTGCATACCAAGCATTCATAATCATTTTGACATACTTATAAATATGTATGTATCAAATTTTAGGATCTCAACACTTTAAGGAAGCCCTAAAGAGAGAACCAAACCTACCATAAAAGTTGGTCACATCAAAATGTGAGTAAAAACCATAATTAGATTTTAATGTGTATGTGTGATAATGTTATGATATGATCATATATGTGATTAAATTGTTACACTTTACATGTGAATATAAGTTAAGAATGAATTATATGCTCGTAATGATTACTTGTTATACCATTGTGAATGAACACTTGCATATGGAGCAAAAAGGATGTTGTGACTAACTTGTCAACACTTGTAAATCACATGGAAAATGGGCCAATATGTCCTATTGGCAAATGTTATTGATAAAATGATTCACTCGTTATATGCTGGCCAACAAAATAAAATCTCACTTGCATCACATGAATTCCTAGGAGTAGTGTTTGCATTGCAAGGTCACAACAAAAATCAATCTATTATATTTGCACTTGCATAGTCAATTCTTATGCTTGTAATGTATCCTAATGATATTTGCTTGTTGGTTGTGCCATAAAAATTTGATTATTATTTTTATTCATTGAGTCATGACTCATCAAATTGCAATTATGTTTTTCAGATATTGAAGCATAGGGTTTGGATACTTTTGGTGCATAAAGTTTTGCATAGAGACACATGGACCATAGGTCATTAGTTGAATTCCAACTCTCTCTCTCTCCTTGTACCATGTACATATATCTAGATAGGAGCCAGTTTATGGTCACTAGCCTTAAACATTAGTTAACATATATGTACGTTAAATACATGTTGGAATATGTATGTATGATGAATAAACGTTTATGCATATGTATTTTTGGACATGAATGCCTTGATTTGTAAATGAAAATGGTCATTACAGTTTTTGGTATCAGAGCAAGGATAGATTCCATAAGGACATACATATGAACATGACATGACTTTTGCGCTATTTTGCATTATCATATGACCTAGTCTTACATGTCTATAGGGCATTAGTAGAGGATAGTCATGGTAGTACCCATGCCTAACCAAGAAGAAGAGTCAGCCGATATGTATTCCATAGAAGCATTATGCCAACCATTAAGAGATCAACCTACTGATAGAGTTAAATCTCCTACACATTCTCATGTACAAAACATATCTCATAGGTAACCACAACATAGAATTGGTGAACCAACAGTGCAGGGTCCAAAAATTCAAAGAGAAATAAGATATGAGAAATTAAGAAAACAATGTGCAGTTGACTTCAGTGGTACCACAAATTCATCAATGGTAGAGACATGGCTAAAAAGAACATAGAGAGTTTTGAATTTGATGAAAGGCACACCAGAAGAAAAGTTTGATTATGCAATGTCCCTATTACAGGGGGATACATATGATTAGTGCGAAACCATTCTAGGGATTGATGTCCAACCTCCAGTGCTTACATGGGATGATTTTCTTCGTGAGTTCAACAACAATTAGATGCCAGAAGTGTACAAAGATCATAAAAGAAATAAAATTTTAAACCTAAGGCAAGGGGAGATGACTATAGCTGTGTATGAGGTAAAATTTAATCAATTATCTCATTATGCATCCTTCATGGTGGCTATTGACAAAGATAAATGTTAAAAATTTGAAGAGGGACTGAGATATGAGATCAAAGTAAGATCACAACTACAGATCTTGAAAGTTATACTAGGCTAAAAGTTATTGCAATCATAGTGGAAACATTAGAAAAAGAAAGGATAGAGCAACGAGTAAAAAGAGGGCCTATTGAGTTTGTGGGAGAATTTACTAGAAACAAAGGTAAATGCGGAGATTATATGTCATCACAGTCCAGTGCTAGAGGCAGTTACTCTAACTATAGAGGCAAAGGATTAGGAGTTTCATCATATACAGGCAGGGGTCAAGGCCAAGTTATGTAACAACGACCCTTATATATGCATTGTGGCAGACAACATATGGGTGAATGTAGAAAATTGATAGGTGGGTGCTACTTTTCTGGGTCTTTTGATCATATGCTTAGAGATTGTATTGAAAGATCCAAAATGTCAAAGGAAGGGAGAGTTAGAGCTATATCAGAGTCCACAGTTGAAGATTCAAAGGCAAGTGGAGTTCGAAATCATTTGGTAAAGGCAGAGGCAGAGGGAGAACAACCGCAATTGGCCAAGGTATGACTAGATCATGTCATAGTTTTAGACCCCCAACATAGGCCAGAGTATTTGCCATGACTAGGCAAGAAGCTATTACTACTCTAGAAGTAATCACTGGTAAAACTTTTCCATGATTTAGAAGTTGATGCATTAATTGATCCTAAATCCACACATTCATTCATTTCATTGAACATGGCATCACAGTTGTCTAGTAAACATCAACCTTTAGGTTTTAATCTATGTATTAGTACTCCTTTAAGAGATGTGATGATTATGGATAAGGTATGCCATTATTATGTCATTCATATTAATGACACTAAGTTGAATGTTGATCTAGTACTATTGCCACTCTATGAATTTAATGTGATATTGGGTATGGACTATTTGTCCAAATATCATGTAATAGTGAATTGTTTTACTAAAGAAGTTGTTCTAGAATCTCCAAATCATGCAAGGGTTATGTTTCAAGGGGAAAGGCAAATTGTACCAGCTTGTATAATTTTTGCTATTAAGGCTTTCTGCATGATTAAAAGTGGTTGTAAATCTTATTTGGCACATGTGGTAGACACAAGGTTCATAAATGAATTAATTGAGAATATTTTCATGATAAATGAGGTTTTAGATGTTTTCCTAGTTGACTTACATGGTTTGTCACTTGATAGGAAGATAGAATTCACAATCGAGTTAGTCCTAGGAACTGCACCGATATCCATTTCACCTTATAAGATGGCTTCAATTGAGTTGAGATAATTAAAAACCTAAATGTAGTAACTACTTGAAAAGGGATTCGTCAGACCTAGTGTGTCACCTTGGGGTGCTCCAATATTATTTATTAAAAAGAAAGATGGGACAATGAGATTGTGCATTAATTACAAGCAGTTAAATTAGGTTACTGTGAAGAACAAGTATCCTTTACCAAGGATAGATGATCTCTTTGACCAGTTACAAGGAGCAGGGGTATTTTCTAAAATTGATATGAAATCAAGATATTATCAACTAAATATTTCAAACCCAAACATACCGAAGACAGCTTTTCGAACAAGGTATAGGCATTATGAATTTTTGGTGATGCCATTTGGCTTGACTAATGCACCAACTGCGTTTATGGCTTTTATGGACAAAGTGTTCCAACCTTACTTAGACAAATTTGTAATTGTATTCATTAATGACATACTGGTGTATTCAAGGAGCAAAGTACGAGCTCTAGATTGACTGTGTGGTATTTTTAGGACACATAATTTATGAAAAAGACATAGAGGTGGATCCAAACAAAATTAAAGCAATAGTAAAATGGAAAACCCTAAAGAATGTTGCAGAAGTTTGAAGTTTCGTAGGACTAGCTAGGTATAATCGTCAATTTGTTGAGGGGTTTTCACTTATAGTTGCTCTTTTGACTAAGTTACTTTAAAAAAATGCAGCATTTTAATGGTCTAAAGCATGTTAGGAGAGTTTTGATGAATTAAAAGATAGATTGACGTATGCATCAGTGTTAGCCATTCCTACCAGTAATAGAGGATTTTTAGTATATAATGATGCATCTTATCAAAGTTTGGGATGTGTTTTAATGCAACATGGTAAGTTAATTGCATATGTGTCTAGAGAAATGAAACCTTATGAATTATCTTACCTAGTACATGACCCAGAACTTGATGCCATTATGTTTGCTTTGAAAATATGGAGACATTACTTATATGGAGAAACTTTCAAATATTTATAGATCACAAGAGCTTGAAGTATTTGATGAGCTAAAAAGAATTAAACATGAGACAGAGGCTATGGTTATAATTGCTAAAGGATTATGATTACACCATTGAATATCACTCAGGGAAGGCAAATGCGGTTGCTGATGCTTTGAGCCGAAAATCAAGAAGCAGTGCAGCTCATTTATAGGTATTTTCATTGTCTTATTTAGTTCAATTATGAGCTATGAATATGGAACTAAACATTCAAAAGCATGGGGCATTGATTGCTACTTTTCAAGTGAGACCAATGTTGCATTATCCAATTAAAGAAGCATAGAGCAAGGATCCAAAGTTACATAGAATGATTGAAATGATAAAATAGGGGAGACATAATGATTTTGATATTCAAAATGATGTTTTGATGTTGGGTTCTCAAAGTTGTATGCCTCATGTTGATAACTTACAAAGAGAAATCCTAGAAGAGTTAGACTTTGGGTACTAATTTAAGTTTCAGTATTTCTTTTCATCCTCAAACATATGGGCAATCAGAGGGGACAATTCATACACTTGAAGACATGTTTTGAGCTTGTATGATAGAGTTCAAAGGTGTATGGGATAAATATACTTCCTCAATTGAATTTGCTTATAATAATCATTATCAGAGCAGCATATAAATGGCACCGCATGTATAAAGCATTATATGGAAGAAAATGTTGAAGTCCTATCTATTGGGATGAAGAAGGGATGCATCTTTTAGAAGGGCCAAAATTAGTGTAAGACACTATGGACAAGGTGAAGGTAATCAAGAACAAACTTAAAACAACACAAGACAAGCAAAAAAGCTATGCATACCAACACAAAAAAGAAATGGAATATGAGGTGGGAGACAAAGTGTTCCTTCGAGTTTCAGCATGGAAAGGAATAATTTGATTTGGCAACAAGGGGAAATTAAGTCCTTGATACATAGGACCGTATGATATCTTAGAAAAAATTGGTCCATTGGCTTATAGGCTAGCACTACCACTAGAGATGACTCAAATTCATGATGTATTCCATGTGAGTATGCTCATAAAGTATCGGTCTGATCCTATACATATACTTAGGGATCCAACAATAACAATTACAGATGATGTAAGTTACATTGAAGAACTATGAAAATCATTGGTTATAAGACAAAATAGTTACAAAATTAAGAAATCCTTTTGGTTAAGTTGTTATGGTGAAACCACTCAAAAAGAAAAGGTTAAATAGGAAATTGAAGAGAACATTAAATGATAATATCCACATTTGTTTACAGGTATTTAAATTTTGAGGATGAAATTCCTTATAAAAGGGGAAGAAACGTAACATCCATATCCACATTCATTGGTATTCTCACATGAACCTATTCATTGCATAAATGATTTGTAATCCCACATAAACATAAACATTAGATAAATGATCATTTAGATATGTGAATTGGATAAGCAAGATAATGACACTTGCACCATTGTATTTGGGACACTTGAACATATATGTAAAGTTTGTATAGTTGCATGGAAAATTATCTATTGTTGTATGCATGTTATAGTATCATAAATAATGGTGTTTTAGAGCTTATTTAAAAGAATAAGGAGCATATGGGGGTTAGGAGATGGGTGGAGGTGATGAAAAAGTGAAGAAGAGGGACCAAAGGGGAAAAGTGAACTTCCAACTAATGAAAATGAAACACCATGATTTTGTCTTGTTACAATAGGTTTACAAGTGGAAATTTTCACCTTTTAGGATCAGAATAGAGAGGTTAAAAATGAGGGACAATAAAAGAAAGAGAGAGATAAGAAAAAATAAAGAAAAAAATAAAGAAAAAGAAGAATAAGAAGGAGAGGGAGAAGAGTGAGCTGCCTGGGAAGGAATCTAAAGGTTTTCTAGTTTTGGGATAATAGGGAAGTTAATTTATGTTCTTCCTAAATGAAATTACTCCCTCATTACATGTTAATCATGCATGGTAAGTAAGAATTATGGAGTATTTGAGGTAGAGCTCATGAATGGAAGTTGAAATTCAAGAGAAACAAAAGCTGATTGTGTTGGTTTTATTGTTAGAGCAGAAATTTGTACCCATGATTTCATAACCCTATAAGAGCAATTGGGGAAAGTGTAAAATATGAAAGTTGTAGCTTTATGCCCCATCTAAATGCATGTGAAACATTTTTTCTTGATTTTATGTGTGTAAGGAGATATGGCTCCTTCATTTGGGCTAGTTCACAACCAATCGAAATCACATCAGTCTTTCTATTTTCTTATATTTTGATGACCTTATGCTCAGATTTAGACAAAGTGAAAAATATAAAATTTGTAGTGTTCTATCTCTCTAAATACTTGTAAATAAGTTTTGCTTGATTTTTTGTATGGAAAGAAATATGGCTCATTGATTGTGACTGACCCTAAAACTGATGAAACCTCATCAGTCTTATGGTTTTGTTTTCCAATAATTTCATAGCCACATATTCAGAATTTGATGATGTGAAAAACTTGAAATTTGTATATTTAGGTCTGAAATACATGATTGTGAATTTTTTTCCAAATTTAAGATGGTTGTTGACATATTGCCCCTTCATTATGACTGATTGTCAATATGATGAAACCTGCTCATCCTAAGATTGGTCATTTGTTTTGGCAACTTTATAGACTGAATTATACAAGGAGTAAAACATGAAAAATGTACCTTTATGTGTTTATAATTTTTTGAAATTTTTTTTGCAATTTTATTTGTGCAATTTGAGATATACCCAAGAATGTAAGACCTACTAAGACTGAGATGACATTGAAATAGGGAAAATTCAAAAATTCACCACATTTTCTATGTGTCTTTTATTCGCCTGAAATTTAAAGATATTGTATCATTATGTGTCTAGTTTATTTGTAAAAAGAATCAAAGTCATTTGAATGAGTATATCTAAAGTTATTTTTATGAGAGTGTAGCAAGCTTAGGCTGCCATATTAGGAAAAATATGCATAAATACTAGGTCCACTTGCATGGATCATGCCATGGTTGCATACCAAGCATTCATAAACATTTAGACAAACTTATAAGCATGTATGTATCAAATGTTTGGATCTCAACACTTTAAGGAAGCCCTAGAGAGAGAACCAAACCTACCATAAAGGTTTGTCACATAGAAAGGTAAGTAAAAACCGTAATTAGATTCTAATGTGTATGTGTGATAATTTTATGATATGATTATATTCAATTACATGTATATGTGATTGAATTGTTACACTTTTGTTCGACTAGGTTGTTCAAACCTAAGTCAATACATTCTTTTGATATTGACAATATAGATTGAAAGGTTCTAATATATATTTTAAGTTTTGTTTTTGTAGATATTTAAATAGAATCTCATTGGGAGTTGAATAAAAATGATTAGAAGCAAAAAAAACTCAAAGTATGAAAATCTGCCTTCAAAATTAATGATTATGAATTTTAGGAGCAAACACAAATTTCAGAAACAACATCTACATGATTAGACAGACCATTTCACGATGACAATTGCCTCTTAAAAGGAAAATAACGACCACGAATTTCAAGTAGCCACCGCGAATTTTAAGATCCGTTTGAAAGATCCAGTGACTTATTTAGGGCACGTGAACTAGCTGCTAGACATAGTTCAAAATTAGCAACTACTAATTCAGTCTCAACCATGAATTTTGACTAATGAGCATTTAATGCAAGATATGCCTAGCACAACTTAGAGATTTAGGTATAGTTTCTTTATAACGTCTCTTTGGTAGTTATTACCTATAAATACACCACCAATTAGACTTGAATGCAATATGTACTGAAACTCTTGCAAAGTTAATTTATAACTTTAATTCATTATTTCTTTGTACATAGTTAAGTATGAGCTTTAAACACCTTAGGTATGGGTCTAAGAGTGAGCCTTTGCCTAGAAAACTCTTGTTTAGGTTTGAGAGTTTGCCTAGATATAAACTCTCATATAGGTTTGAGAATTAACCTAGTTGTAAAACTCTATAAGTTGAGTGTCAGCCTTAGTAAAACTCTTGTAAGGTTTGGTGTGAGCCTAAAACACTAGGTTGAGTGTAAGCCTTGGGAAAACACTTGTAAGTTTTGGTGTGAGTCTAAACACTAAGTTGAGTGTGAGCTTGTAAAACACTAGTGATTGAGTGAAACACCCAATTGGTGAATTAAGGAATGAATGCAGAGTTGGTTAATACCCGAACCACTATAAAACTCTTGTGTTCATCCTTCTCCTACTTTTTTCTCTAATCTTTCATATTTGTGAGCTTCCTCCAAAATCAAAAGTTTAAATTTGACACCAATTCAAGCCCCCCCTTCTTGGTGCACTAGGACTAACAATTGGTATCAAAGCCAAGTCTCAATTCAAGCCTTAATAGTGTAAGAAAAGATTAATGGCATAAGGAGTCCACACTTATCTCTAGCCCCACTTTGATGGTTGTTGGCCCTTAGCACCAAGAAGGGGAGGGGGGTTGAATTGGTATGGAAAAATTAAAATAGAAGAGTAGAAGAAGATTGAAGGACACACAATTTATAATGGTTCAGGTATAATCGACCCTACGTTCACTCCCCAATTCTTAGTAATTAGGCATTCCACTAACTATCATTAGTGTCTTCAAGCTCACACCAAAACATTTACACTTGTGTTTTCAAAGGCTCACATAATAACCTTTAAACTTATGTTTTAGAGGCTCACACAACAACCTTTACACTTATGTTTTTAAGTCTCACACAATAACCTCTCTATAATGTTTTAAGGGGCTAACACTTCAACCTTTACAAATGGTGTTTAATCTCACACCAAACAATCTTAAAAAAAAAAAAAAGAAATGAATGAGTAGCAAAATTACAAGAGTTTGGTTATAAAGTTATTAATTCTCTTGCATTTACATCTGTTTGGTGAGGTATTTATAGCCTCTACCCACCAAAGAGATGTTGCAACAAAACTGGTCGAAATCTTCAAAGTGTGCTAGACAGATTTGCATTAAATGCTTGACAGGCTTCATTTGCAGTCGTTGCTACTCTTTCGTGATAACGAATTCCGAATTTCCATACGAGAGCCAAAAATTGCGGTGAAAAATCCCATTTGTGTCT
>CATIWR010404758.1:0-30176 GCA_949677035.1 Omphalea diandra
AATTTAAACACCCCCGCCAAACCCAACCCTCCACCACCCCGCCCCCCCCCCCCCCCCAAAAAAAAAAAAAAAAAGAAACAACTCACACACATAGGGAAAAGAGAGAGAGACAGAGAGAAGTATGACAGAGGCGAAAGGATATCAATACCTTAAACTTTGCAGGGAAACCCAGCTTTTGTATAATACGAGCATACTAAAAGACAAAAAACACATCAGATTGAACTCTAAAATCATGTCTGAATAAAAGCAGTTCAAGGAACTGCATATACCTTTCTTGCTGCCAATTTTGACTGAGTTTCACTTTTTGCACCAGTGCACACCTGAAACAAGGACACTCTTTCAGACAAGGAAACACAGCAGTGATATCCCTTCCTACATCAATGACTGTTATGCATGCAATGTGCACTTGCAATATATATATGTTAACTCAATGACTCAACCAAAACCTTAATTCCAATCTTGTTGGAAGAAGGCTGTATTCATACAAAGGTCCACCTAATTGAAGTTAAATGCTTCTTCACCACTTTGCCCCAGGTTATCACAAGTCTAGATCATCTCTTTTTCCTTTTTTTTTTAATGTGGTTTGGAAGAGGAGGAAGCTGTTTAAGTGGCATAACCCTTTTCTTCCTCTTCACTAACTAGGACATAAACAAAGCATCAAATCAAAGCAATATGCTAAAGCTTGAAAATGTCCCAATTATGTTTTGAAAATTCAGCAACAACATAAACATTAATAATGTTTCTGAAGACAAATAAACTCAATGATAATAACTTTGAAAGCTACAATGACATATAACTATAAAAAAAATTATCATCTTTGTAAGGTATGGAAGAACATACCATCTTCCCAGAGGCAAAAATCAATGCAGTAGTCTTTGGTTCTCTAATTCTCATAATCACAGCAGCAAAACGCTACATGGACATCCATGTGAGGTTAGTAATTGAAGGTCCAAGAGACAAGACTTTTGTCCGGCAGTTATATTAATCAAACCACCACATACCTTCGGGTTGTATTCTGCATTACGTGCTTGCAATGCAATTTGCTTAAGGTCCAGCTTACAATCTAAATTCACTGTTGATACAATGTTCCTAGAAGCATAAAGTTGAAATTCAAAAACAATAGTGAGAATTCACAATTTACCCAGATTATTAAATATTTAAGTAGAATGCCAAGCTTAGATACAGTCAAAACATTAAACAATTATCCAATTCCAAGGGTAACCATGCAAAAGCAGAAAGCGCATGCTATAAACCTACATCTTGTATTTCAATGGCCAACAAAAGATAGCAAAAATGACATCCATATTACTAGCAAATATAAAAGCCCAAGCACGTTTCTTATTGCATCAGACACCATACAAACACAATCATTTATATAAACTGTGAAGACCGAGTCCATTACAATAAAGAATAATCTACTAAAGCTGTTTAAAACATAACAGAAGTACAAAGGTTTTGAAGGGCACAAAGCATTTGAATGGACTAACAAAAGAAAATTACACAAGTATATGTCTTTTAATTTAACACAATCAAGCCTCTTAGGATACCATAAAGAATCTAACATAAAAAAATCTTGCACAGCAGGGAATCATTAGTAAAGTTCTTATTAAGTGTACACCGCAAAGCGCTTCGGACTCTAATAGCTATCAGCTTTGATTGTGTCGAGCTTAACAAAAGTAATATTGCCTTCATTTTTTCACAGAAGTTAGTAAAATTTGCTTATAACTTGTTTGGGCATCTATTTGCAGTAGTAGAAGAACAATGCATCAACCACCAATACTAATAGCTTCATTTCTTTTTTTTCTTTTTTTTTTTTTAAAAAAAAAAAAACCATTATTGGATTGCACAAGAGTCATGCTAATAGAAATCTGATTGATTTATTATGTACTTGGAACTTAATTATCCAAGAAATTTCAATATAATCACTTGCCTGCAGCTCAAAAAACAAAATGAGTTCACAAATATATTTACACCCCATACCTAACAGACAGCCTTAATACGTTACAACTTTGACCAAAAAAAATTCTATATCTTTATTTTATTTTATTTTTTCCTTTACATGGTATCACCACCATCGTCACCAAAAACAGCCTAAAGATCAACAAACCACTTCCACCAATCAAAAATTTTGCAAAATCTAACTCAAAACCGATCATCTGACATCAAAAGACATAACATTATGATGAAAACCCAACAACACAGCTCCAAACTCTTTCAATCTACAACATCAACACAAATTATTTGCACAAAATCAAACAAATCCAACTCCAACAATCAAATCCAGCGCATCAAACACAGAAGCCTCAGTATTACGATTGATGGGATAAAAGAAAACAAACAAAATGACTTACTGAAGTATGGGAACAATGCCAGAAGGGTGCTTGGAAAGATCCACAGGCTGGCTACCTTCCAAACCACCTTGCTCTGCCATTTTCTTAGTTTTTGTTCCTCGCAACCTCAACAATTAAAAAAAAAAAAATCCCCTTTTTGCCTTTTCAGCTAATACAACCCCTTGATCCAATTAAGATTTATACTTTTAATAATTCCAAAATATGGGTTTTCTTCAAACACGACCGATCTATCAAAAACTCAGATCCAAGGTCAAAAAGATTCAATCTTTAATCATTGTTTACAAATCTAAGGTTGTTACTTTCAATCAAAATCTAAAAAAAAATAACAATTTTGCAAAAATATATTAGCAGAGAGGAAAGAAGAGGGAAGAATTCAAAAAGATGTTTCTTTTATAGGTTTTGATTTAAAAGAAAGAACATATATAAGGAGAGGAGAGGAGAGACTTGAGGGGTGTGTTGTTGGTGCATATGGGTTTGGTTCCTTTAGGTATCTTCTGATTATGAGGGAGAGAGAGGGAGATAACGAGAGAGGCGGTTGGTAGAAACGTTTCAAGCTTTTGTACCCAACCCTATGGATATTTATAGTAGTGGGTTTGCAGCCGGTTGTGCTTTGTGGGTCACCTGCTGTTGCCGGTTTGAAGGGTAAAGTTGGAATTTCGTAGTCAGTTTGGGCAAATGACGATCATATCCTTTTGTTTGTCCTAGATTCTTGACACGTGTGTCGTTGGTCCATATCCAGAAGCATGCAGCTCATAAATGACAAGTATAAATGGGAAATTATGGAGATATTTTCTTCCTATCACCAACTCTTCACTGTATGTGACATTGAAGGCTCTTGTTAAGGTATTATTGAGCATCTGAACGACTTGATAACAGTTAATTAAATAATTATTATATTTATCATATTTTATTGAATCACTGATATTTAATAATTATAATTAATTCTAATCCATTTTTATAATAACATAATTAGTTATTTAAATATATATAATTTTTGAAAAAAATGTAATTTTTTCATCATAATTTAAACAGTCAAATATAAATACATACTTAAATCCTTTTAATGTATAATCTGAATCTTCAACGTTTTATTTTGTTTAATTTCAAATAAAATTTTTGTTTAATTTGAAATAAAAATTTTGTTTTTGGGTCAGTAAAACCTTTTAAATAATAAAAATTACTTGATATTAACCAGACAAATAAATATGAATGTATATTATAAATCAAGCATCACGTATCTAGAAAAATGTATTCCATCAAATTTTTTCATATCTTTAAACTTGATCCTAATAGTAACCAAAACTTACATGAGAAACAGAGAAAGAAAACCTATAACTTTTCTTAATTCTTTTGTTGTAGATTTTTTTTCATTCATTAATTAAAATTAAATTAAATGGTAAAATTGTAAGAAATTATCAATAGCCTAAAGCAATTGTGTTGTTAATAATCTAAGCAAAAATTAAATGTTTTGATTTTTATAATATATGACTGAGTTTGAAAGTTTTGGGCTTTTAACAATTAAATTTCTAAATAATAGTGATATCTTTAAAACTCTCTATACGGTATATTGAATAGATAGGAATTATCCACGTATTAGCATAATAGCATATAATTTTCATTATTCTATTTTCATTTTAATTATTAATAACATAATTTCTAGGTTATTTTACTTGATTCTTTATCTATTTTTTTTAATAAAATTAATATATTATGGTCTTCATATTGTATGATCAAATTGATTAACAGACACTTAAATTGATCATAATGAAATAAAATATTGAGCAATAATGTTGCATTTAATCATATTGTATGAATAATTATTATGATTCAAGGCAATTATGCTTAATTAAATAAAATTTATTAATTTTAAAATTTAATTCTTTATTTAATTTATGAAATATATGATTAATATAATCAAATTGATTGAATATAAAATATAATTAGTGTAACCAAAATTATTTATTCATTTTCTAATGTGTGCTTATTTTATAATTTATTTCATTTTTTATTAATAAACTAGTGTTTTAATAAATATATGATTGATACGATTATTATTGTCAAATAACTTGTTAAATATCGTACTTGATTGCATTATTAATACTTATAATAATAAAATTATGTTAAAACACAATTAAGTACTTTCGTTAACTAAGAAGCAATTTTTAAAAAATTCATCCTCTAATCTTTGATTTTAACTTTTTTCAATAATTGGATTTATATTATTTATGTTTTATTGAAAAGTAATTTGTGGCATCATTTTTATCTATTTGGTTTAGAGGCTTATTAGAAATTAATGTTATACTAAATGTAAATTTAATTTTATAATATTTTATAAAATAAGCAATAAAAATAATTAAACTGTTATATTATTTAATGAATTACTCTTAAACATTTTTTAAAATTCACTTTAAGATTCTGAAGTTGGGTCTTTTGAAGTAAATTCAATATTTGAATCTAAAATAAGAAACAAAAATAATAAAAAATTAAAAATGTGAAATAAAATAAAATTTAAATGTGCAATAACATGATATGAGTTTAAAAAAGAAAGAAAACATTTTAAAAAAAAACTGACTATTAGAGACTCAAAATTGATTTTTTTTTTTTTTTAATGTTTGTATATATTGAAAACAAGAGTAATGATAGAAATAAAAGCAATGAATTTCTATTAAATAAAAAATGATATTTTCATCTTATTTATTTTATTAAGCAAGATTCACACACTGTTTAATTTTTGAAGATAGTTTTTTTTTTTTTTTTGCTATTCATAATGCCCATGTGGGACAACATTACTAACTCATTATAAGTTATCCCCCCAAAAAAAAACTCATTATAAAATTATTTTTAGACAAATTCTCAATTTGACTTTTTCATTAAAATTAGATTGAATTGAGATCAAAGTAAGAATATATATTTTAAATAAATTTAGAAAAGATAAAAATTTTAAAATATATCAAAATTTGTAATTTATTTGTCACAAAGTTAAAATTTTAAACTTATTACTGTGTATATAAAATATTTTTCTAAATGTTTTTCTTTTCACTTAAATTTATTGATTGCTATTTTTTAAATTAGGAAATTTAAAAATAAATAAAATTAAAATACATTCAATTGCTTAATAATAAGATACAAATAAATATATAAAAAATATTTTTTATAAAAGCACTAATTTATGATTGACTTGTTAATTAAGTAGTTCATTATACGAATAAATAAAATAAAAAAATCAAATAGCGACAGTTATCATTTATAATTATATCATAATATAATGATATCATAAAATCACTCTGTGTCATACGATTTGTTATTTATAGAAAGGTGCTCCAAAGTTTGTAATTTTATAGCAAGGCCAATGTTGAAGTTTTTTTTTTTTTTTTCAAAGAAGAAGAATTTATATATTTAATTAATTTTGATTTTAGTATTTCAAACAAACTTTAATATTTATTATATGATATGATTATAAATGGCTATTTAATAATAATAAATTTCAAAATTAATTAATATTTCAAACAAACTTTATGATATGTTTGCATATTATATGATATGATTATAATAATAAAATTTTTAAAAAAATTAATATTTATTTTTTATTATTAATGAATTAATTAAATAATTAAAATTTAATATATAAATAATAATTAAAATTCATTACTATTTTGTAATATATTATTGTTTTATAAAAAATTATTATCAAATAAATAAATAATAAAAATAAATTATAATTAAATTAGTATAAGAAATTTTAATTTTTTATATAAAAATGAGAAATTTTGTAATTTCACTTTTTTGTTGACCATTTTTTATCTTATTAAAATTTTCTATTTTTTCTTATTATAGAAAATTAAATACATATTAAGAATTTTCTATATTGTTAAACTTTACACATTATCTTTATGTGTAAAATTTCTCATATTGTTAAACTTTTTATATTTTCTGTTGGTTAATTAAATTAAATATTTAATTATTAGTTTATTTGACATATAGTAAAATGAAAACATATTATATTATTATTTGTCAAAAATATTTTATTTTATTTTATTAATTAAATGATTTAAATTAATATATAAATAATTATTCAAGTTCGTTATTATTGTGTAATATATTCTTATTTTTATGAAAACACTGTCAAGTTAAATAAAATAATAAAAACTGTAATTATAATTAAATTAACATAAGAAAATTTAATAATTACATAATTTTTCGATATACAAATAATCAAATTCATAATTTCAGTTTTTTGTTGGTCATTTTTATTGTTAATATTTTTAATTTTATTATATAAGAAACTAAATACACATTATTATAAATGTAAAAATTTTTCAATATTTTAAAATTTAATAAATTATTTTGATGTATAAAATTTCTAATGTTGTTAAATTTTCTATATTTTTTTAGTTAATTGAAGAAACTAAATAATTAGTCATTATATATATTAATATTGATTAATTATTATATTTCAAATTCAGTTTTAAACAAGTATTTACCATTTATCAAATAATTATATTAGCAACATAATATTTATAATAAATGGTAATATAATATGTTTTCATTTTATCATACTATAAATAAATTAATAATGAAGTATTTAATTTTTTCAATTAACAAAAAAATATAGAAAGTTTAAAACAATATAGGAAGTTTTTACATAAAAATAATTTTGAAATTTACTAACATTGAAAATTTTTTATATTCATCCTCTTTGATAATTTTAATGAATATCTTGTTTCACATATAATAAGAAAAATTTTTAAAAATTAAAGAGATTGAAAAACTAATAAAAACTTAAATTATGAATTATTATTATTATTAAATATATTATTATTAAAATTTATTGTACTAATTTAACTATAATTTTTATTTTTATTATTTTATTTACACTGAAGGTTTATTTAGATAACAATATTTTTGTAAATAATAATAAAATTTAATTATTTGATTAATTAACTAATTATTTAATAAAAATCAATATTAAATTTTATTAAAATTTATTATTTTAATCCTACCATGCAACATGTGGATTCTTGACTAGTTATTAGCATATTTGTCATATATAAAATAAAAAATATATTATATTGATAAACGATAAATATTTTTTTAAAATGGAATTTGAGATTGAAACTAATATATTGATTGATTGATATTGATTATTTAACAAATAAGTAAACAAAATCTCTATTAGTTTGATATACAAAATGATCTAATTAAAAAGCTATAAATAAAAATAAAAATATACTAAAAGAGATTATAAAATAGATAATTATATGAAAATGATATTCATGTATTATATGTTTAAAATAAATAAATGTTTAACTAATTAATATTTATAAATATATTTTAAATAATTTATTAAATTATAACACACACATAGTTTTACACTAAAAGGCATATAAGTGATGAAGTCCAATCATTTAAGTGGTTATTTTGCTTAATTTTAGTTATTAAATAAGCTCTAATTCGTACTAATGGCTATCTTTTGCATGGTTTTATTTAATATTCTAAATATTATATTTATATTTTAATCTAAATTTATTTATCTTGTTATTTGATAATAGAAAACAAGAAAGTTATATAAAATATTGATTTGATTGAAATTATTAAATAAATTATATGTATATATTATAAGTTGATAGATTTAATATATTAAAATAACTTATTTGTTACATTTTTATATAAATATAACTAATTAATTGCTATGATTTCTTAATTATATGTTGTTTTTAATAAAAAAATTTAAAAATATACACATTTTTATTTTAAATTTTAGATTAGGAAAATATATGAATTTTTAATTTATAGTACTTTTAAGAATATAATTTTTGAAAGTTTTCAAAATTTAATTGCTATATTTTTTTTTTAGAATAACATGTACATAATTTGTCTACAATAAAGTTCAAATAAAAAAGTATATAAAAATAAAAATAAATAAACCATCAAATTTATTTTTAAATTTACATAGTAAAAAAGATTGATGTATAATATTTTCATAAAAAACAATTATCTCAATGCTATTAAAACTTTAATTTGTAAACTTGATGTTCATAATCGTGTTACTCTCATTTTCATTCTTCAGTTATTTTTATCTAAATGTAGATTTTGAATAAGAAAGTATTGTTGACATTTTTATACAATACATCTTATTTAAAATAATAATAATTTGTAATTCATTGTAAATATGAAAGGAAAAATCACAATGGATAACAATCTTATCATATTTAATATAGAGCATATGAAAAATGCAAACACAAATTATAAAAAGATAAAATAAGTGATTATGGTTTTTTTGAAAACTTAGTTTTATACAAAGTAGATGTTGATAAGTATGTTATAAATATCATTAAATTTTAAAATAAATAAAGAATCAATGTATTATATTTTTACATTTTACAGGGTTTAAATAAAGAAAATAATTTATATATTTTATTTTTATATTGAATATTAAAAATTATTATTAGTTATATTTATTTTTACATCTAGTGTTAAAATATTATTAGTATTATTATAGAGTGGTTACAATTTTTATAATTTAAATAAAAAATAATTCATCATAATATTATCTTAGTATTTAGTAATAGAAACATCTTATCATAATTTGATAATAATCTTGGTTTATTTTCATTTGATTTCTAATAAAAAATTTATTATTATAATAGGATTTGATTTCTTTTCGTTTTTTATGATATTAACAATATTCTCATTATATAAAAGTGAAAGCTTTATTTATTTAATCTTTACCAAATTGAATTGTCGCAATTACCTTTTTAAATATTTGAATAACAATAAACTTATACATAAATGCTATAATTTACAATTTAAAGTGATAATAATACTACTTGATTATAGTTTTTAAAAATATTATAAATGTATCGTAAATTTATTTAAATGCATTGTTATTTCAATTAATTATAATTATGAATATTTGATATATTATTAAAAATGAAATTCACAATTATTTTTATTTTTTTGCAATTACATAGTAACACTAATATTATAATAAATACATAAAAGTAATATTAAATATACTAATATTTATACAATTCTCTAATAAATTTAATGTAGTAAGCTCTCGTGTTGCACGACAAACCCTTAGTAAGCTTAGTTAATACATATATATATATATATATAATTACTTAATTTTTAAGTTTTACTTAAATAAGTATATATTTAAATGAATCAAGGCAATGAGAGAGTGCCTTTTTAAAATTATCAAACAACTTTAATTTGGATTTTTGATTAACGCATAAATTCTCTAAAAAATGCCATTACCATAATAAATATCAATATTATTGCACCGATTAGTGAAATTAACTAATTTTAAAGTTAATAGAAAATTCTATTAATCTAATAAAGTATTGAAAATATTATTAAAATAAATTTAAAATATAAAAAATTTATAATCAGTCTGAAACTAATTGAATCATTTAATGATCTAATTCTCAATTTAATTAGTCTAACTAGACTAATTCAATTCACAAAACACTTATAAATACCCAAAAAAAAAATGCTATCATATAATCACATTACATTTCAACATAATTAATATATGTTTCAACACAATTATTTACACATAGCCACCATTAACACGAATGACTTGTCTTATAGTGGCTCCCTGTTGAGACACAACTCTGGCACAACAACAAAATCTAGGTGTTACAACATAAACTTGCATTGGCATTCAGCATCTCAAGTTGTTTTGTCATAGCGAGCATTTCTCCTTGCACATTCCAAGATAGTTTTGTCAGCAGTGATGAAGTAAGCAGCAATTGATGCTGTTCCAAAAAAAAAAAAACATCAAAATTTTCAACAACTGATAGCTGATATCTTTCCCTAGCTCATGCTTGTTTTTGAATATCCTACAATGGTACAATTTGAACCTCCTCCATTGAAAGGACAAACTTCATACATATAATCCCACTTAAAAAATTTTCACATATCTGATTTTTCCTTTCTTTCATGAGATTCTTAAATATCCTTAAAAACTAATTTACCATGCGTGAAATGGGTAACACTAATTTAAAGATTATGAAAGCTGTAAAGACTGTTACACTCGGATCATACCAGCAGAGACAATGAGTGCTTGGGCAGTGTAATTGAGATTTGCCTTTGCCCAAGGAATCACACGAACAGCAACCAACTGAGATTAAAAGAAAAAGGAACAAACAAATAAAACCCAGATCTTAAGGAATAAGCCATCCTCTGAAATTTGGAAGTTGCAAAAGAAAATAGTAACTCTAAAGAGTAAACGGTCATGTATTTTTGCAATATTTAACCAAACTATTTATGCAGTTTATAAGAGTACCAAAATACTAAGATAATTAAGCCGATAAGATAAGAAAAGCAAAGAGGGTCTCCAATCAAACTAAATTGGTCTATATCTATTTATTTACTGGTTATATCACATCAGGTTTAAATGTTTAAGCCAATTTGCCCATCTGCCCAAATATTATAAACACTTATATTCATTTTTTCAAATAAAGGAATGGTAAAGGAGCGTCCTAAAAACCCACGTTTGCAAATTCATTAATAGGCCACACAACAAAAATCTTCTCTATATTATTTTACAAGGATCAAAACTGGTTGGCACTCCTAATGGATGGTATAATTAAGAACTATTCACCACCACCACAGATCCAATTACTTTCTTTCCATTTTAAGTTCAACCCAGATGATAAAATACCATAAGGAATAGATCTTTACTACAAAAACAGAGAAACACATACAGTAGGGACAGCACTAGCTACAGCAGTGACAGCAGCTGCTTTGGCTCCCGCACGAACACCTTCTGCAGAAAGACGAAAATGGGTAACTTGTTAAGATCGAATCAATCCGTAATTGAAAACAGAAAATCAATCCAAAGCCCGAAAACAAAAAATAAAAAGGGTACCTTGCGTGCAACGTCTAGCTTCCAAAATCCTCTGATCCTCAGATGGGGAAGAAATAACAAAGGAAGAAACTTTATTATTATTGTTCTTCATCATGCTGTTGTTCTTGATTGTGTGTGCCCAGTATTACAACTTTGATCGTCACCAAGAACAGCCAAAACATCAACTAATCACTTCCACCAATAAAAAATTTTTCAAAATTTAACTAAACCGATCATCTGACATTAAAAGACACGTAACATGATGATGAAAACCCAACAACACAGCTCCAAACTCTTTCAATCTACAACATCATCACAAATTCTTTGAATAAAATCAAACAAAGCCAGCTCAACAATCAAATCCTACATATCAAAATCAGAAGCCCCAATATTACGATTGATTGGAACAAGGAAAACAAGAAAATGACTTACTGAAGTGTGGGAACAATGCCAGAAGGGTGCTTGGAAAGATCCACAGGCTGGCTACCTCCGAGCCACCTTGTTCTGCCAATTTCTTATCTTTTGTTCCTCGCAACCCAACAATTAAAAAAAAAAAAAATCCCCTTTTTGCCTTTCGGCCGATATAACCCCTTAATTCAACCAAGATTTATACTTTAACTAATTCCAAAATATGGGCTTTCTTCAAACTCAACCGATCTATCAAAAACTCAGATCCAAGGTCAGAAAGATTTAATCTTTAATCATTTTCTTTCCAAATCTAGGGTTGTTACTTTCAATAAAAATCGTAAACAATTAATAATTTTGCAACAATTTATTAGCAGAGAGGATAGAAGAGGAAAGAATTCGAAAAGATTTTGATTTAAAAAAAAGGATATATATAAGGAGAGGAGAGGAGAGGAGAGGAGAGGAGAGGTTTGAGGTTCCTTCCCGATCATATGATAGAGAGAGAGAGCGAGACGGCCAGTGGTAAACTGAAAGGGTTTTTGCACTCTACCCTATATGGATATTTCTAGTACCGGGTGTGAAACTAATAGAATCATTTAATGATTTGATTCTCCATTTAATTAGTCTGCAAATAATTTTCTAATTAAATGGCTAGTTTAAAATTCTTCCCCACTATAGTTCTTATGCAGACGTCTAATCAGACAACAATGTTAAAAAAAAATTAATTAGTCTAACTAGACTAATTAAATTCTCAAAACACTTATAAATGCCTTAAAAAAGGGAAATTTTGTCGAATAATCACATTACATTTCAACACGATTATTTACACATAGCCACCATTAACACGAATGACTTGTCCATTAACACATTCAGTCGCATCGGTAGCCAAGAACCCAACAACTGGAGCCACATCCTTAGGTTCACCAAGCCTGCCATGAGGGCACACCTCAAATAAAACTCTTCACATACTCCTCACTCCTTCCAGTGAAAAACATTTCAGTAGTAATCGGCACAGGTGCCACACAATTTGCAGTTATTTTAGTCCCTTTCAGCTCCTTTGCTAGTATTCTAGTTATGGTTTCCGTTGCTGCCTTTGATGCTGTGTATGTGGCTAAATTTGGCTTCTATGAACCCACTAATGAGGATGATACCATTATTATTCTTCCTCCTCCTCCTCGTTTTAGCCGGGTGGCTGCCTCTTTGCAGCATAGGAATGCGCCTCTGCAATTCACGCTGTAAGACCATAAAATCTGTTAGATTAATACATGTTATATATCCTACAGATGAACTACCATTCATTTACTGCGATAAACTGAAAAAAGTTCAAACTTCAGTTAAATTCTAATTGGCCAAAAATAAAGTACCTGAAGATGCGATCAAAGTCGTCCACAGAAGTCTCAGCAATGGTAGGATACCTGGGATCAACAATGGCAGCTGAATTAACCACCACATGAGCCTCTGTTCCAAATACCCTTTCAGCTTCATCAAACAATAACTTAACCTGGGCTGGCTCTGACACATCAGCTTGGACCACGATCACTCGTGGGCTATCATTAGTCTAAAGAGTAGAAAAAGAAGAGGAAATGATTTCATTAGCAACAAGATCAGCTTGGTCTTCGTTGAAAGTGTAGTTGATGACGAGTTTTGCCCCCAGTGAGGCTAGGTGGATGGCTTTGGCCTTGCCTATCCGCGGGATGAGCCTGTGACTATGGCTACTCGGTCTTGAAGTGGCAGAGTAGGAGATTGGTGATGGTGTTTTCAGGTTGGAATTAGTACTAGTTGCCATTTGCGGTGGTGGAACTATAAAATATTTTTAATGGGCTCACTTAAATGTGGCGGCCAACCATAAAAATTCCCATAGACAATGAGAAAAGGAGGACATGGATTGCGACGGAAGGGGGAGGGGGAATGTGATGGATGGAACGAAGGTGATGTATTTGATACTAATATCAGCTGTATTATATTTTATTTCACAGTATTGTCTTTTACAGTATTGGGTCGTTGTACTCCTTATTTCTTTGATAAAAAATTTGATTTTATTCAAAAATTTCTTCGGTCCAAAAATTCGATAATCAATATTGTATTCAATTTCCTTCTTTTTTTAATGATACAGTGAGATCTATCTAAAATTTACTCCTTTTTTCTCTCTGAGTAGACTTTCTCTCTTTAACTCTTGCAGTGTAAAACGATAATTGATATGCACACATGCATGCCCCAAAATGACAAACAATAGCAGAGATCCCTTCACCAATTACTACCACAGCAACAAAACTTTCAGTATAACAGGGTTAAAAACACTAATGTATGCTAACTAATCAGTTTAGTGACAATAACTTAATAATTCCTACTTTTTTCTTTAAGATGTAACCTTTTACTCGAGATTCTTTTTAAAACAAAAATGTTCAAGCAAAATGCTTGATAATATTCCATTAATAATTTCCAGCAAAATATATCTCATACTATTCTCTTTTTTTAATCTTCTCTTCTATTTTTTGACATTTATCTTTAATCAAGAAAAAACCCAAAAAGTTCTCAAATCAAAAGATACCAGTGTCCTGAAAAAAACCCAAAAACCCCAGAACAAATTATCTCACAAAACAAAAAAATTTAAAAATATTTTTTTTAATCAGTATTTTTCATTCTCCTCACTGCTTTGTCTCTAGCTGTTAAGAGATCTAATTGTAATATTTAACCATTGGACTCTTATTTTCATGCCAAGAGTAGGAAACATTTGTTTTTTCTTTTTGTTATTTTGCCTCCATTCTCCAGCCATGACCCAACTTATTAAATTTCTTATACTTTTTTCCTCCATTTCTATTTTTCTTTTTCTTCCCTTGTTGTCTTGATGGTGGATTCGAAGATTCCTATGATGCCAAGTGGCCTCAAACTCCTCCACCACAGCACCAAAACAATCGTTATCATCGAACATATTACTATTATTGTCAGCACAAAAAAGTTTGAAATCCTACTGTCAAAACTGAGTGTCATTAAAACCTCACCAAATCCAAAAAAGAACAAAATTTTATGCTTCTAAACGATGAAGTTTATTAAACAGGAAATGACAATTAAAACTTCGGTTTTGATCACATTTTAAAAAAAAAAAATTAAGAAAGGAGACTTCTTCTTCTTCAGCCCCCTGCTTGTGTCTCTCCCCCATCACAGCAGGGCCCGAGTGTCCTGCTTTCTTCTGAGTGGCTAGGGGAGCTTCAGCCCCCTACCAGCCCCATGGTTGCCAAGAAAACAGAATCAACAATGATTTCAAAGGACAAGAGTTGTTTTCGGGTATTTATAATCCATAATATTAATTTGTAAATGAAATTGGGAAAATTTTTATCTTAATGACATCATTCAGGATGTCATCATTTGAAAGAACACCAGACTGAAGTATAAAAACGACCGGACCGAATGGACCGAGATTTCAGTACGATTTGAACCAGTTATTTGATTTTTTTTTAATTCAATTTTGTTTGGTTTCAGTTTAATTCTAAAATTAAATTTATTATTTTTTAAAATTTCATAGTTATAATTCATTTAATCTATTTTATGCTTATAAATTATCCTTTTAAATATTGTAGAATATATTGTAACATAATATTATTTATTTTGAATGCATAAAATTAATACAAATATAAGTTTTATAATTATGAAAAAAATTGTATTAAGTAATATTCAAGTATATAAATATATAATATATTTACAATATTTAATTTTTATATTTTTATTTAAATAAATAACATATAGTATATTAAAATTAATATATATATATATATATATATATATATATATATATATATATATATATATATATATATATATATATATATAATCAGTTCTTCGACTTGGTTTTAGTGCAGTTCAGTTTGATTCTCAATTTAGCATATTATTAAAACACTGGTACCATCCTAAAATTAATTTACGAATCAATTCTAATCCAATCTCAATGAAAAATCCAAAATTTTCAGTTTGTAGTACAATTCGATTCGGTTCTTTGGTTCGGTTTAGTTTTTTCAAACATTATGACCAGCCCTATTTTTTTATTAAATAATTAATTAACTAGTTAAATAAGTTAAATGAATATATAATAATTTAAATTTAATTCTTATTTTATAAAAAAATTATTATCAAGTAAATAAAATAATAAAATAAAATTTTAAAATTTATATTTATATATAGAGTTTGTTATAACAAAAAATTGTCTATTAATTTATATTTTTAATTTTATATAGCATAATTTAAAAAAAATATTAAACTTGAATGGAGTAATTCCTACTAATCAATTAAACAAATAATATTAAGTATTTCATAATCAAAATAAAATTAACATATAATTGCAAACTATATAAATATGTGTGGGATAATTGTAAAAAAATTATCTATTAATTCACACTTTTAATCTTATGAAATTCAATTTTAAGAGAAAATTTATTAAATTTGAACAAAATAATTCATAATAATCGATCACTACCATTTATCATTATATACTTAAAAGTTTAAACAATCAATGTAATTAATTTAAATCTTGGTTTTCTATTTATTATTTTTACTTTTTAGATTTTCTAATTTTATGTTTGGAAGTAATTTGAAATTTTTTACTTTTTATTTTTTGTAATTTTCTATTTAGAATATCTTGACTTCCTATTTATAATTTTTACTTTTTAGATTTTTTTAATTTTTCATTCAAAATATTTTTTAATATGATTTTGACTTCCTATTTAGAATTTTTTACTTTTAGATTTTTTTAATTTTTAATTCTTTTATTATGGCATGACAATTAAGTTTTCTAATTTCTTATTTAAATTTTTTATTACAATAGTTTTTTTTATAACATAATGTAAAATATTAACACGTTATTATATTACATACAATTATAGTAAAAACTCTACATAATGATACTCTATATAGGAATAACCTTTATATAGTTATAAAAAATTGCGGTCCCAACTTGAGCTAGTTGTAAATAATAATAAACTCTATCTTATAATAAGTTATAATATTTTAATGCTACATCTTAAAAAAATATGCCTTTACATAGTAATATAATTATATAGGTATATTTTAAAAATATATATTATGTTACATTAAAGTTGAAGATGATAGTGCTATACTATATGTTTCATTATCTATGTTTTTAATATAATTGAAAAAAGAAATAAACAAAAGATTATTATATTTATATATATAATGCTGGAAATATACAAGTTAATTTCAAAAGACTTTACATTTACCTATATAGTATTGGAAATATACAAATTTTCTTTTGTTACTATCATTTCACCAATATAATTAATAACATGTTTATGAATAATTTCAAATTATACGTGTTGTATTTGGAGTTAGAAAATGTCTAATTTTTTTCTTGTAACAAATATATACTAAGTGTATAAAATTTAGTGCCTATACCTCTATTAAATTATAACCTCTTCATAGTAATAAAATTAGTATGATCTCAAAAATATGACTATGTAGAAGTTTTGATAAATGGTAAGCAATGATTTGAAACTAATTATGAGACTGTAATTAATAATATATACTAATCATAAACTTGCATGTTATGTGATATGTTTATAATAATAAAATTTAAATAAATTTAATATTAAATTAAATTAATTAGTTAAATGATTAAAATTAGTATATAAATAATAATTAAGATTTAAGTATTATTTTATAAAAAATTATTATCAAATAAATAAAATAAATTTCTCAAAACTTATAATTATGAAGTTAGTTGTAATAAATAATTATCTATTAATTTGTACTTTCAATCTTGTCACACAATTTTAAAAGAAAATTTTTTAAATTTGAATGGAAAAATTTTTGATAAACAATCAAAAAGATAATATTAAGAACTTCATAATCAAAAACAAATTTAATAAGTAATTACAAATTATATATACATATATAAGGTTATTGTGACAAAAAATTATCTATTAATTCATACTTTCAATCTATGTTGCACAAATTTAAGAAGAAATTTATTGAAATTAAATGAAATAATTCATTATATACATAAAATTTTGAACAACCAATAATATTTTTATATGATCTTAATTTTCTATTTAGAATTTTTTCTTTTAAAATTTTTTCAATTTCTAATTTAGAAAGTTTATTTTTATTATGATAGTTGAGTTTTATAGTTTCCTATTTAAAAATATTCTTTTGATATAGCAATTTTTTATAAAATAATGTAAAATACTAACATGTTTCCACATTACACACAATTGTTTGACAAATTTACTTTTCAAAATTTTCAATTTTCAATTTAGAAAGTTTTTTAATTATGGCAGTTGAGTTTTCTAATTGCCTAATTAAAAATATTTTTTTGATATGTCAATATTTTTATAACATAATATAAAATAATAATACGTTGCTACATTATATAAATTGTTTGACAAATGATAAACAATAGTTTAAAATTAACTCTAAGATTGAAATTAATAATATACTAGTCGTAAAACTACAAGTATGCAGTATTATTATAATAACAAATCTTAACTAAATTTAATATTAATTAATCAATTAAAATTGATATATGAATAATAATTAAAATTTAATTATTATTTTATAAAAATTATTATCATATAAATAAAATAATAAAATAAATTTTAAAAACTTATACTTTTGTTAAAGAATTAGTTATAATAAAGAATTATTTATTAATTTATATTTTTAATCTTATGTGATGTAATTTCAAGAAAAACTTATTAAATTGATTGAAATAATACATAATAATCAATCAAACAAATGATATTAAGTGAATAAAATTAATAGATAATTGCAAACTATATATATATAGGTAATTGTAATAAAAGATAATTTATTGATTCATATTTTCAATTTTGTGTAACACAATTTTAAGAGAAAATTTATTAAACTTAAATAAAGTAATTTTTAGCAATATATTACGCTATCTTATTTTTATATTTAGAATTTTGAACAATCAATAAAATTTATTTAAATTTTTTACTTTTTAGGTTTTCTAATTTTTTGTTTAGAAGTAGTTTAGAATTTTTATTTTTTAGATTTTATAATTTTTTATTCAAAATATTTTGACCTCCTATTGAAAAGTTTTAATTTTAAGTTTTTCTAATTTTCTGTTTAGAAGTAGTTTAAAATTTTTATTTTTTAAATTTTTCTAATTTTCTATTCAAAATATTTTTTTTATATAGTCTTAATTTCCTATTTAAGATTTTTATTTTTTTTAATTTCTAATTTAGAAATTTTTTTCATTATGACAATTGAGTTTTCAAATTTCTAATTTAGAATTTTTTTATTATGAATTGAGTTTTTAAATTTCTTATTTAGAAATATTTTTTATGATATAACAGTTTTCTATAACATAATATAAGATAATAACACGTTGTTGTATTATATAAAATTATTTGATAAATAATAAATAATTGTTTAAAATTAACTATTATAAAAATTATTTGACAAATAATAAATAATTGTTTAAAATTAACTATTATAAAAATTATTTCACAAATAATAAATAATTGTTTAAAATTAACTATTAGATTGAAATTCATAATATGTATCGATTGATTGATTCCTTTTAATTTTGTTTAGATGTTGATGACAGATAAAGAGTTCACAATCAATATTGACTCGGATTTTACCTTTGTTAGGAGACTCTGAAGAATAACTTTTAATGAATTCACTAAATTTGATACAAGTCTGTTTGAACTAGCGCAGATAAAACTCATACTAAAAAAAATCTACGTTCCCTCATAACATTGAGAAAAAAAAAATGATTCAGAGTTCAAAGTGTAATAGTTTATGCATCTTTAAATATTGCTGATAGGCCCCAAAGAAAAAAAAATCTTTAGTTATAAATATCTTGCACAACTCCAAATTCTCACTTGACCAGCATTCTACCCTGACAAAATCTAAGACATGAGGTTTGACAAAACCATGAGCAACTGAAAAATGGTACTTTCCATGCAATGCCCATTGCCCAGCATATAGAGCAGCCGAGATAGAAAGTTTAAGTATCGTCACATAACTTCAAGATAAACACATTTGCATAGGTCATTGAAATTGAATAATGGCTGTTAATTCTTTGCTGATTTGATGCTGCAACATCCAACATTAAAACAGCAATTCAGCCTATATTGCAATGGGAAATCCTCACAAAATTCTTAAGCAAATAAAATTATTTTCTTTTGCTTGCAAAATATATCAGGCCATGGGAACAATTTTAAATTTTTTTAACAACATGCTTAGACTACTGAGCCACAAAAGTACAACAGCATTAAAGAAGTTCAATAAGGTTATAGTGGCTCCTTGTTGAAACACAACAACTCTAGCACAACAACAAAGTCCAGGTACCGTCCACCTGATTGCAACATAAACTTGCATTGACATTCAGTATCTCAAGTTGTTTTGTCATAGCGGGCATTTCTTCTTGCAGACTCCAAGATAGCTTTGTCAGCAGAGATGCAGAAAGCAGCAACTGATGCTGTTTAAAAAAGAAAACATCAAAATTTTCTTCAGCTGATAGCTGATGTCTTCACCTAGCTCATGCTTGTTTTTGAATATCCTACAATAGTACAATTTGAGCCTCCTCCATTGAAAGGATAAACTTTATAGTTATAATCCCACTTAAAAAATTTTCAGATATCCTATTATTCCTTTTTTCACGAGATTGTTAAATATCCTTAAAAACTAATTTACCAAGCATGAAATGCATAATACTAATTTAAAGATTATGAAAGCTATAAAGGCTATTACACTCGGATCATACCAGCAGATATAATGAGTGCTTGAGCAGTGTAATTGAGATTCGCCTTTGCCCAAGGAATCACACGAACAGCAACCAACTGAGATTACAAGAAAAAGGAACAAACAAATAAAAACCAAACATAAGGAATAAGCCAACCTCTAAAATTTGGAAGTTGCAAAAGAAAATAGAAACTCTAAGCGTAAACCATCATGTATTTTCTGTGTCTGGCTATGCGTAACCAAACTATTTAATCATTTTCTAAGAGTACTAAAACACTGAGATAATGATGTGAAGACTCAAGGCAATACGATACCAGAAGCAATGAGGGTCTCCAATGGTCTATATCCATTTATTTACTAGTTATATCACATCTGGTTTAACTGTTTAAGCCCCAAATATTATACCACTTGTAGCAGTAAACAAAAATCAGTCAAACCGAATTTTATATTTTACAAACCAAACTAAACCAAAATTTTTAAAAAAACCAAATAAACTAAACCGATTAAACTGAATTTCACAAATATACAAACCGAACTGAATTTATAAAATTTTAGTTCAGTTCGGTTCAATTTAATTAAACTATATGTATTTTAAATTTAGTTTAATTCGAATTGATTTGATTTATTAATAATTTCAGTTTATTCTGTTTTTGTATAAGAAACCAAACTGAAAACTGTTATTTTTTAAAATTAAAAATCGAACCAAACCAATCAAATTAAATCGGTTCGATCAGTTTTTCCGGTCTAGTTTTTGCTCACCCATGACCACTTGTATTCATTTTTTCAAATAAAGGAATAATAAAGAACATCCTAAAAACAGGTTTGCAAATTCATTAACAGGCGATACAATCAAGATCTTCTCTATATTATTTTATAAGATGCAAAACTGGTTGGCACTCCTGATGGATGGTAGAATCAAGAACCATTCACCATCACCACAGATCCAATTACTTTCTTCCCATTTTAAGTTCAACCCAGATGTTAAAATACCATAAGGAATAGATATTTACTAAAAAAACAGAGAACCACATACAGTAGGGACCGCACTGGCTACAGCAGTGACAGCAGCTGCCTTGGCTCCGGCACGAACACCTTCTGCAGAAAGACGAAAATGGATAACTTGTTAAGATTGAATCAATCCGTAATTTAAAACAGAAAATCAATCCAAGATCCAAAAACAAAAAAAATAAAAATGATGCCTGGTGTACAAAATCAAACAAAACAAGCTCCATTAATCAAATCCTACAAATCAAACACAGAAGCCCCAATATTTCGATTGATAGGATCAAAGAAAACAAGAAAATGACCTGCGGAAGTGTGGGAACAATGCCAGAAGGGTGCTTGGAAAGATCCACAGTCTGGCTACCTTCCAAGCCACCTTGCTCTGCCATTTTCTTATCTTTTGTTCCTCGCAACCCCGACAATTAAAAAAAAAAAAAAATCCATTTTTGCCTTTTGAGCCAATATAACCCCTTAATTCAACCCAGATTTATACATTTAATAAATCCAAAATATGTGTTTTCTTTAAACTCAACCGATCTATCAAAAACTCAGATCCAATCGCAAAACTTTAGTCTTTTTTTTTTTTTACAAATCCATGGTTGTTACTTTCAATAAAAATCGTAAAAAATTAACAATTTTGGAAAAATTCATTAGCAGAGAGGGAACAAGAGGGAAGAATTCGAAAAGACGTTTCTTTTATAGGTTTTGATTTAAAAGAAATAACATATTTAAAGAAACGAGACAAGAGATTTGAAGGTTGTGTTGTTTGTGCATATGGGTTTGGTTCCTGAGGTCTATTCTGATTATGACAGAGAGGGCGTGAGACAAAGAGAGCCGGTTGGTGGAAACAAAACCCAAGAGCTAAAAATACAAATTGTACCCTGTGTGCTACTTGTCGCTTCCAAAATCCTCTGATCCTCAGATGGGGAAGGAATAACAAATGAACAAACTTTATTATTATTATTCATCATGTTGTTGTTGATTGTGTGTGCCCAGTATTGCCTCATTTCTAATGGAATTCCCATTTTGTTTCTTATCTTCAGTTTCAATTTCAATTATCTTCTTTTTTTATAGTGCCAAAGCCAGTTTGATGTCTGAAATTCAAGAAAATAAGGGTAAAAAAAAAAAAAATGTCGTGATCGTGCGTTGAAAAAGTAAATTATTAAAAAATCCTTAGATTTTGTAAAAATATATTACTTCATCCTTATATTTTAAAAAATATATATATAATCCTTATATTTGTCACTGTTAATTTTAAAGTCTTTTTATCAAATTTCCGTTAAATTCAGATAAAATATCAAAATTGCCTCTACTCTTTATATCTGCTCTTCTACCTGGCCAAGACTGCCTTGTTCTCAACATGTAACATTCTAGTGTTAGTTATTTTTATTTGTCAAATTTTCTCATTAACTTCTCAACCTACAATTACAATTTATTTAATATTAATCTTGTAAAACTGTGTATTGATCGCTATGATTGGCATTTAAAAATATTAAACTTGTTTTTTACCATTATATTTATGTACGCACTAAATGTGCAAAGTGGAACAAGAAAAGAATATCAATCAATAAGGAGTCAACTTGTTTAGTTGATTTTTAGATGCAGAAAATGATTAAGGAATGTTTGCCAATGATTCGATTAACTTCCATCTCAATAGATTGAATTGGAGGGGGGGAGATGGGTATGGCTAGGGACAAGTTGTGGAGTGACCACCAATTTATTCTTTTTCAGTTGCTTTATAATAAGTTTGACCAAAACTGATTTCATGATTTAAACATGAGTTATCTAATTCTGTTGATGTTTAATTTAGATCTTATTCTTTAAATATTTTTTTTCTTTTATTAATTTTGTGATTTGATATAGCTTTTTTTATGCGTTTGAGTAATGTTGTCAATTTAGATTATGTCGGTTTAATTTTATGTCAAGAAAGTATTTGATAAATGAGAAAGTAGAAGAAAATGAACAAAATTGAATGAGAGCTCCACACAAGAATATTTATGGTAATAAATAAAATATTTGAATTTTCATCTTTAAGTAACGAAAAAAGATTGAAATTAATTAGAAGGACCACTTAATTACGATAACAAAATAAAATGATTTATATGTTTTTTAAATATAGGGATGAAATAGTATATTTTTATAAAATTCAGAAAGCTTTTAGTATGTTAGTCACAAATAAAAGGTTTGTCTTGCCTAAGATTTTAAAACTCGGCCCCAATCATTGATCAATAAAATTAGAGGGTTCAGAGTCAGAAATTCAACACGATTGGACTTAGATACAATTAAAATCAAACTAAATATATATTAGTTGTAAATTCCCGTATTATGTGATATGATTATAATAATAAAAATTTTTAAATAAATTTAATATTTTATTATTATTATTAATTAATTAGCTAGCTAATTAAATAATTAATTATTATTTCATAAAAATTTATTATCAAGTAAATAAAATAAAATATAAATTTCTTAAAATTTATAATTATATACGAAAGTAATTGTAATAATAAATTATTTATATTAATTTGTATCTTGAATTGTATAAAGTGCAATTTTAAGAAAAAATTTATTAAATTTGAATGAAGTATCTAATAAATAATATTAAGTATTTCATATTTTAAACTTTATATATATGCGAGACAATTATAATAAAAGATTTTTTATTAAATTATACATTCAATTTTATGTGATGCAATTTCAAAAATTATTAAATTTGAATGAAGTAAATTTCTAATAATCATTCAAATAAATAATATTAAATATTTTCATAATTAAAAATAAAACTAATAAATAATTATAATATATATATATATATATAAGATAATTGTAATAAAGAATTGTCTATTAATTTATATATAAAGAATTGTCTATTAATTTATATTTTCAATCTTATATAACATAGTTTTAAGAAAAAATTTATTAATCTTGAGTGAAATAATTTATGACAACCTATTATATTGTCTCTAACTCTTATATACTCAAAATTTTAAATAACAAATGGAATTCGTTTTAGTTTTAGTTTCATATTTAAATAAAATTATGTTTTTTAGATATTTTATAATTTTTTGTTTAGGAAATGTTTAGAATCTTTATTTTTTAATTTTTTAGTTTTTTATTTAGAAATTTCTTTACATAATTCTAACTTCTTGTTTGAAATTTTAAATGTTTAGATTTTTAAATTTTCTATTAAATTTTTTTATATGACAATTAATTTTTCAAATTTCTTATTTATATATTTCAATATGGCAGTTTTTTATTATAACAAAAACTAATGATGTATGAGTATGTTATATATAATTATTTGACAAATAACAAGTAACTAGCCATGAATCCAAACAGCGTGACATGATTAAAATAATAAATCTAATTTTTATCAAATAATTAATTAGTTAAATGATTAAAATTAACATATAAATAATAATTATAATTTTATTATTATTTTATGAAAAATTATGATTACGCAAATAAAATAATAGACTAAATTTCTTAAATTTATAATTATGTATAGAGTCAGTTGTGACAAAAAACTATCTATTAATTTATATCTTAAATCTTATGTGACACAATTTGAATATAAAATTTATTAATCTTGAATAAATTAATTCATGATAATTAATTAAGTAAATAATATTAAGTATTTTATAGTGAAAAATAAAATCAATAGACAATTACAAATTATATATACATATATAAGTAATTGTAATAAAAAAAATTGTCTATTAATTCTTATTATTAATTTTGTGTAATGTAATTTTAATAGCAAATTTATTAAACTTTAACAAAATAATTTTTAACAGATTATTACATTGTCATTTCTCCTTATATACTTAGAATTTTGAATAATCAATTAAATTAATTTAAATCTTTACTTTCTATAAATATATATATTTTTTACTTTTTAGGTTTTCTAATTTTCGGTTTAGAAGTAATTTATCATTTTTACTTGTTCAAGATATATTTGTTTCCTGTTTAGAATTTTACTTATTAGATTTTATAATTTCTTATTTATAAATAATTTAGAATTTTTACTCTTTAAATTTTTTTAATTTCTTGCTCAAAATATTTTTGAGTTCATATTTAAAATGTTACTCTTATATTTTTTAATTTCTAATTTAGAAAGTTTTTTTTTATTATGGTAATTGAGTTTTCTAATTCTATATTTAGAAATATTTTTATATGGCAATTTATTTATAACATATTATAAAATAATTATGGTAGTTGAGTTTTATAAATTCTTATTTAGAAATATTTTTTGATATAATATTTTTTATAATATAATATAAAATAATAATATGTGGTTGTATTATACATATTTATTTAATAATTGTCAAACAATGATTTAGAACTAATTTTGAGAGTGAAATTAATAATATACACTAGTTGTAAACTTGTGCATTACAGTGTATGATCATAAAAAAAAATTTAAAACAATTTTAATATTTTTATTTTATTAAATAATTAATTAATGAATAAAAATGATTAAAATTAATAATAATAATAATAATACTTAATTATTACTTTATAAAACTTATTATCAAGTGAATTAATTAATAAAATAAAGTTCTTAAACTTATAATTATATATTGAGTTAGTTGTAATAGAAAATTGTTTATTGATTTATACTTTTAATCTTATGTGACATAATTTTAATAAAAAATTTAATAAATTTGAATGAAATAATTTCTGATAACTAATCAAATAAATAATATTAAATATTTCATATTCAAAATAAAATTAATAGATTATTGCAAACTAGATACATAATAATTCGTAATAATCTATTATACTATTGCTACTTTTTCTTATGCACTTAAAAAATTTTGAACAATCAGTAAAATTAATTTTAATTATAGTTTTTGGTTTAAAATTTTTACTTTTTAGTTTTTTTAATTTTATATTTAGAAGTTGTTTTAAAATTTTATCTATACCATAATATAAAATAATGACATGTGATTGTATTATAATTAATTATGCGACAATTATAATTAATTATACGACAAATGACTTATAATTAATTATGCGACAAATGACAAACAATAATTTAAAATTAACTTTGAGACTAAAATCAATGACAAATAATTGTTTAAAACTAATTTTGAGTCTAAAATTAATAACATATATTGATAATTAAATATTATGTAAAATATAAAAATTAATAGTTTTTATAATACAAATTATAAATATATTAAATAATGATATTATATATTAATTTTTTGTACAATCATATAAATCATAAAATAGAAATGAGCTCACAATGAATTTATTGATACCAAAAACTATAAAATTGTATTGCAAAAATACAAAAATATAATTATAAATAGATTATGACGTATTTTTGTCAAATTAAATAGCCTGTTTAATTAAAATTAATATTATGGTATTGTTATATACTAGTATTTATCAATAAATTTTATATCAAAATTTAAATTAAAATATATTATTTTAAGTGGAGATTTTCCAAAAAAAAGTGTAATGATATTTTAAAATAAATTATTATAAAAAAGAAAAAATAAAAAGTGAAAAAATAATGCCATTGCTAATAGTAAAAAAATTACATAATCTAACTTTTCTAGATAATATTTTATATTTAGATTTTATTTGTATTAGTTTTTGAGAATTCAATATGTCAAAATGCTAATTATAGAAACTTCATATATTTTTTTATATTATTTGGTAGAATCTTTTCTTATATATATATATATATTCTTTGTTTTCTAAGATGGCGAGAAGTTAATATGAACATAAAAATATATGTGAACTTTTTAATTTAATTTTGTATACTACTCCTTATAGTTTCTAGTTTTATGAATTGTATTTGTATAATTTCTTTATAATTTTATAGCTTACTTTTTTTTTAAAATATATATAGTTAATTTTTTTTAGGAAAGAAAGAGAAAATAATATGAAAAAAATATAAATTAAATAATACCTACAATATAAATTTTTAAAAATGTCAATATCGCCATTTATTAACAAATGGCATGGTTTAAGCAATTAAAATAATAGTGAGAGTGTAAAAAAAAAAAAAAAGCGTTTAAAAGTATTAATATCACCCACTATAAAAATATATAATACATATAATCTGAACAATTTTATTTATTATTCGCCTCCTGCTCGAATTGAAAAATTGTAATTCTTACATGCCCCATTTATAATCGGATAGGCTATTATCTGTTTCGTTCGGGTCAAATTTTTGGTGGAGCGGATAAAATATCTGTTCCTAGTGAATTAGAGATCCGTTTCTTCGCCGGCCTTAGAAAATGACCCTGTTTACTCGAATTAGGCATAGTTCTAATACTATTAAACAAAATATTAATTGGGGCATTTTTTTTTTTTGAGGATAAAATGCAGGTTTGAAGAACTGAGAAAATCCAACGATTTGTTTTCATTTTTATGTTTACAATTTTTATTTTTTTTTATTTTACACAATATAAAACTTAAATTTAATCATGTATTAGAGATTAAGGTTTATTAGTAAATTTTGTCCAAGCACAACTTTAATTAATTTGATAAGGAAGACATAGTTCTAATCACACATGAGATTGATAATGCCAGAAATTTCTATTGCCATTAAGATCAGAAAATATATGTTAATTAATATAAATTATTTTTGGAGACTCTAAATTTATATTTAAAATTACTTTATCTAATTAACAAATAAACTCGAGTCAGTTTTTTTATAAGTCAAACTTCAATTAATCCCGAATAGCTTGACTGTCAAATTCATACTAATACACAATAGCATCCAGTAAGGTAGAGATCAATTTTAATAATCACCAACTTAAGCGATGATATTTTAGATTTAAGTAAAATTTAAAAAAAAAAATGAACTTTTTATTTAATTGCCTCTTTTATTCAAGTAA
Organism: Omphalea diandra; assembly: GCA_949677035.1. Classification (NCBI taxonomy): domain Eukaryota; kingdom Viridiplantae; phylum Streptophyta; class Magnoliopsida; order Malpighiales; family Euphorbiaceae; genus Omphalea; species Omphalea diandra. The sequence goes on from CATIWR010404758.1 coordinate 28,200, forward strand.
ATAAAAATTCTGAGGAAAATTGAAAATTTTCTTTATAAATATCTATCAAAGATGGAATACACAGTCAATCAGGCATTCCTTAATTAACCATAACCAGCTGCATATTACATTTTCAAATCCACTGCTACCTGTGAGATTTTCCAACAATGGAAAACGGAGAAAAAAAAAAGAACATTCATGCTAAGAGAAAAGGAGGTGAAAGATAATTGCAATTTACATGGATTAAATTGGAAATGGAAACGCTAATCACATTACAAAACTGCAGATTCTATATCTCAAATATGAATAAATATCGCGGTGAATTACATAATGAACTGATATTAATTTGCCTGTAGTATGTCATAAGGGCTTATGGAGCTCCATGAAGCGAACATAGAACTGAGCATTTACAAAATAAGGCATCTCTCCCCATTTGTGCATCTGCAACCCTGCATTTGTAGGTAGAATTGTGTCTCTTACAAAGTAGAGGAACTTCTGGAGCCATGCATCTTTTGATCCTGTGAAGGAGGAGGAGGGGGAAGCGAACGAGATGAGACTGCTGCATGGTAAGAGGATGAAGCAAGTTGCGCAAGTGCAGGAACAGCACCACCTGCAGATTTCCAAGAGAGACTACTGTTAGCACTGACAAGTCCAAGTGACAACATGATTTCATGATAACAAAATAGCAGATTATTCAAGTTCCATATGTTATGATCTTAATTTTTCATTGAAGATCCAATAATATGCTGAAGCATATGCATATCCAAATGCAATTGTTAAGGCATATCAGATCCTTTCTCTATAGAAGACAACACTTGCATCACTTTTCAAAATAAAATGAAAAAATAGCAACAAAATTTATGCAGCAAATCATAATAGGAAAGGTAGTTGCTTTTTTCACTTTCTATAGTAAAGAGATTGCCAGGAAACGTAAAAATAATAATAATAAAATTCAGACCAGAATTTTTTCACTCTCAACCAAACCTTAGCAGATGGGAACCCCCTCAAGAGGTGAGCAAGATATACAACTAAAGGTATCTTGTCAATTAGAAGCTAGCTAGCTATTAGCAGATTGTGAGGCATAGAGATCTCCCACCACCCAAAAAAAGTTTGTCCACACTCAATCATGCAGCCTTGTTCCCTCCCAACCTCACTTGCCCACCTAGGCACCTATTGGCAACACAAAATTTTGAGAATATTGCTCACCTGCTAAACCTGCACAGGCTGAAGAAAATACTATCACAGGTGGTGCCTGCATATGCACAAAGAATTCAGTCAGTGAAAAAATTTCGTTAAGAAAGAATGTAGGACACAGCACACAATTCAATAAATATTTTTCCGATCTATTATCAATGAGCATACCAAGCTTCATGAAGTCAGAAACGAATAGATGAAATAATTGGATAAATGAACATGCAAGACGGCAAAGAAAACAGGCCCTAGGGCACACCAATGGATGAATATGTATATCAAGAAGTGAAGATTGGGATTCTGATTATTAGCTTTACAGCAATCAATACTTGACTTTTACAATAAATAAAGCTACTTATGAAGGGGTCACAAATATTGACTACAAGACAGTTGATAGGACAACCTGTACCTAGAATGTTGTGCGCCCATTCATTCAAGACTATGGTGAAAGCACATACTTTTGATCATCGTGAAGGCATGGAATCATAAACCAATCTAGCAAGGAGCACATGATGGGTGATGAAAAACTGAAAAAACAGACAAATGCATATGGAAACTTACACCAATGAGGAAATGCAGCCACATTGGTCCTTTCACACACTTCCGAATAACTGGCATTACTGCATCAGCCAACACAAACATCAGCAAAGAACATATCCCAGCAACCCATGTTAATGAATCAGAAGAATATCCTCAAACTCCAAAGCCCAATTTCCAACGGGGGAAAAAGAAACTTGAATAAGAATTGCAGTAATCGTAGATAGTGCACTGCAAATTGTATAAGCCTTCATTTTCAAAATTATAGAT
>CATIWR010404765.1:0-13192 GCA_949677035.1 Omphalea diandra
ACATATATATTTTATATATATAAAAAACTTTTTTTATATATATATATATATATATATATATATATATATATATATATATATATATATATATATATATATTTGAAGGTTTCATTTGATGCGACTCCACTCATTTTTAGATAGGTAATTTTATCAAAAATTATATTTTTAATAATTTATTTTTTTGAGAAAAAATTTACAAATTTAGTTTGTATATATTTTTTTTAAGCATATACATCATCTTTGATTCATTAACTTACAAAGAAGTATATTATAAAATATTATTTTATTCCTAATTTATTACAACATCAAAAGTTTTTTCTATTAAATAAATATATTTAAGAAAATAATTATAATAATTTACAAAATTTTTTAACTTTCCTAAAAATATTGTACTAATTTGTTTCTAAATAAGTTACTTCATTTATATTAAACAACTTGAGTGATTTCTTTTGATTTTATATTTTCTTGCGAACAAGCACAATAAAATATTTCACTTCTTAAAAATTTAAACTTTTTTCATCAATTTTATTCAAAGTAAATACTATTTAAATATTTATTTATTTTTTAAAATAACTTACCGCCATTTAAGTTAGTTGAAAAGGCTTTTTAAACTTAAACAAAATTAAAAAATGATATAGAGAAGGAAGTTAACTAAATAATTGTATGAGGTAAAAAAGTTCTTATATGTTATACATTTATCTTATATTCATTGTAATTGCGAAAATATGTAAAATTTAAAATAAAAAATAACAAGAATAATAATTTACTTGATTCATTTTCCAAATAGAATTACATCTATGAATTTCATTCTTCTTATTAATAATATCATCAATTACATTATCAAACCTAAGAATAATAGTCAAATACAACAACTTCATTAACCTAAGAGCTATTTTATTAATAGTAAATAAAATAAATTATTTCTCTCATTCTTCTCTTCACATAACTCGCCTAATTATACTACTTTAAGTTTTGCTAGTCAATAACCATCATCTACAATAAATAACAGCCTCTCTAATAATAGATAAAACTCTCTTTCACTTGGATTCATATCTTTTGTATCAATGGACAAAAACTCTTTCACTAACAGATATAATACTCATATTTATATAATTAATCATCTCTAATTATACTTAAATACAAATTCAAACTCAAGTAAACATAACTCTAAAAATATAAATCCTACACCACTTAAAAATAATACTCTTTCCACTAAACACAATAGAAAAAAATCAATATTCAAATTCCATAAAGAATGAGTCATATTGTAACACTATATTTTCTTTCCTTAGCATATCCACTAAATACAAGAGGTTGAAGTGATTCTCGAATTCTCCAGTCATGAAATAAAAACATAATTAACGAGTATGTGTCTTCCTATTTAGTATGAACAAATTACAACAAGATTTCAATAGATTATAAACCTATCCAACTTACCAATAGTTAATATCAACTATAAAACTACCATCAACCTCAATAATTGATACTAGAGTAAGCAAAGTCCATTTATTTGAGAGGCACAACTCAACAACATAGGCCTCAACCATTTAGTATGGATAGGCCCACTTAGAGCATAAGAAGTCCACACGACATAAACTCAACCTGCTAATAGCCTTTAAGCTCATGGCTCATCCTAAATAGAAAAAGATTATCTCTTATAAGGAAGATAATCCTCATCAACCACTAAATAGGAAAGATTTCAAGTCCTACTTCAATAAGGAAACAGGTCTCTCTAACCATTATATAAAGAGTCTCACCAGGTATTCCTCAGACTTACATTCATTCATTCTTATTCTTCAGCAAATAATTAACTTAAGTATCGGAGTGGACATTCGACACCCATCCAGACACTCCTCTCACCTTTTTTATCTTGCAAAAGCTGAATCAATCACCTCAATCCGAAAAGATCTAAGTTGAACTAGCACCCATGGTAAGTCTCACAATGTCAGTGAATGTGGACTTACTATAATAAATCCTCTAAACCTTTTGTCATGGCCTCTTCTAATGACTAAAAAACCTAGCAAACCCATCACTAGTCTAGCATCCTAGAACACACACTTGCAATAGAACCTCCAACCTTTATTTCCCTAGTAGGAGAGGGGAATCAATCCTCTAACCTTGTCTACATACCAAGGCGTGACCCTCAGGCCATTGCCCAACTTGTTGATGCCTATATAGATTTTGTAACAACATTGAAGTGAATCAAGCAAGCACTTACTCGTAAAGAACCCATGGTTGCCTCGTAAGTTATAGCTACTGGCCCATAACAACCCTCACCCTTACCTATTAGGCAGAAATAAGTAGAAGGCCTGGTTCGAGAAGAACATAAAATCAGACATTCAAAAACATGTATTGATGTGGGAGAGTCCTCATATAAGCTAGTTGAAGGCTGAACTATGCTTATAAAAAGCATGTACTAAGATGATGATGCTCTTTTAAAAAAAGGTTATGAACATTATCAAAGGAACACATGGGAGGGAGCACTGAGCCATTGATTATCACTCTTATGACCACAACCCCCTCGTCGTAGAGATAAAAGCTGAGCCATTTCCCCATAAATTTAAGCTACCTCTAATTGACAATTACAATAGGATAACAAACCCTCAAAACCATATTTATAAGTTTAGGTCCAGGTTAAAACTATATAATTGCTTGGACACTATCTTATGTAAGATCTTTCTAACCACCTTAGAAGAAGTAGCACAAGATTAGTATCAAAGCCTAGCCCACAAATCCATTCACAGTTTCACCCAACTCTCACATTACTTCGCAGCTCGATCTGTATCTGCTACCCCATAGGTAAAAATCTCTTTTGATTTGTATAAGTTTGTCAATGAAGAAGGAAAGCCATTATAAGACTACCTAGCTAAATTCAACAAAGTAGTTATGCAAACAAATAACCTTAACCATAGTACATGTGATGATAAAAAATTATAAGAATTGAAGGATTTTTTATTCCCTTGGCATTGATTCTCTAGAAAATTTTTACAAATTGATAGCAAAAAGTAACAAGTTCATCCATCTTGATGATAACCAACAAACTTTCTCACATGGTCCATATAAGAAAAGGGAAGAAAATGGGTGAGCAGATAACAAGAGTGATAGAGGTTGAGCCAGGCAATGAGCATCACGCTCAAGCCCTAATGACTTGAGTAGTAGCTCATCTTAGTACTACATACCACTTACGACCACTAAAAGTGAAGTCCTTCACTAGATTAAGAGAGCAAGAGAAATGATCCACTACCCTCAACCATTAAAGAGCTTGACCACTAGAAATAAAGATAGGTACTGCAGTTTTCATAAAGAAAATAGGCATGATATTGAAGAATACAGGGATTTTAAAAATGAGAAAGAAAGGCAAGTCCAATAGGGTAGGCTTAACCAATTTAAAAAAAGGGTAACTCTAGTGGAAAACAGATATGAGCCCCAACTAAAAGAGGGACATAAAGATAAAAGACCCAACAATAGGTAATATGCAGGCATCATTGATGCCATAGCTAGAGGGGTTACAGGAGGAGATAGTTCCACCTTAAGGAAAAGATAGATTCATGAAGTGTACTTTATAAATAACAAAGAAAATATGGAAGAACTAATGTTATGCTCCATCACCTTTTTCCTTAGGCGACGATGATAAAAAGCTCAGTTCCCACATGCAAATGCTCTAGTGGTCCAAGGCTAAATCGATAATTTCTTGGTCAAACAAGTCCTAGTAGATGATGGTAGCTCGATCAACATGATGATTGCCAAAGCCTTTAAAGCACTTAAGTTTGATTTCAAAAAGCTACATCTAGTTCAAGCCTCCTTAACTGATATAGGAGGAACCAAGGTTGATGTAATGGGCTCTATAGATCTAAATGTGGATTTGAGAGATATAGAGATCACAAAGAAGTTTAAAGCCATATGGATGGTCATAGACATCCCTTTCAGATACAATGCCATTATTGGAAGGCCAATCTTATATGACACCACAACATGCACCTGTATCAAGTACCGTATAATGAAGATTCCAATCGAATGAGTTGTAGCAGTAGTTAAAGGGGATCAAAAGCTAGCTCAAGAAGTTTGTATGAACATCCTCATAGAGTAAACAATTTTATCTCCTTCGAGCCATTAGACTTTATCCCTAAAGGTATTTCGAAGAGCACCAAGCCAACAGTAGACTTGAAACCTCTACCTATAGGAGAAGACCAAACCCTCTGCGTCGACATAAAACAAACTAAGCCTATAGAAAAACACATTAGTTCAATACTTACATACATTTGCTTGGTGCCCCTCAAATATCACTGGGATTAATCTTTTAGTCATTGTCTACAAGATCAACTTCGACAACTTGGTGAAACTAGTTAAGTAGAAGAGAAGGAACCATAAACTCGAGTGCTAGAAGGCCATAATTGAATAGGTATGCAAGTTGCTTCATGATAGATTCATTCGAGAGGTATAGTACCTATATTGGTTAGTGAATGTTTTATAGGTGAAAAAGCTTAATAGGAAGTGGTGAATGTGTGTTGGCTTTCTACATCTTAATAAAAGCCTACCCAAAAGATAGTTATCCTTTACTCAACATACACCAGTTTGTAGATTCCATAACTAGGTATGAGTTGAATAATTCATTGATGCATTTGCAAGATACTATCAAATTTGGATGTTCATATTAGACAAGGAAAAAATAAGCTTTGTCACTCATGATGACACTTACTATTACAAGGCCATGCCATTCAATCTTAAAAATGTAGGAGCCACCTACTAAAGGCTAGTCAATCATATGTCCATAGAGCAAATTTGTCAAATAGTGGAGGTGTATATGGACTATATGATACTAAAAAGTCATCGAGCCAAGACCATGTAAGAGGTTTGAGAGAAGTCTTCAAGATTTTTAACCAATACAACATGAAGCTCAACTTGAAGAAGTGTACTTTTAAGGTTTGAATAAGTAAGTTTCTTGGTCTCATGATCTCACAAAAGGAATAGAGGTCAACCCGAAAAAAATCCTAGCTATTTTGGATATGAAACCACTCATACAATCAATGAGGTCTACAAGCTTAATAGGATGATCATAGCACTAAGCATATTCATATCCGTTAAACTTTAAGCATAAAAAAGGGAGGATGAATTAGTGGGAAATTTAAAAAATTGGATGGATGGTTTGTTAAGAAGGAATTAGAAGAAGTAAGAGAAGAGTAGAAGACACAATATTTTATAGTGGTTCGGGTATAAACAAACCCTACATTCACTCTCCAATTCTTCCAATTAGGATTTTCACTATCACAAAATGGTGTTTCCTAAGGTCACACCTAACTTTTACACTATGTGTTTTAAAACTCACACACAACCTTATAACTTGTGTTTCAAGGCTCACACCTAACCTCACAAGTGTTTTTCTAAAGCCTCACACTTAAACTATACAAGAGTTTTACAACTAGGCAAACTCTCAAACCCACAACCACTAATGTTTAATGCTTACACTAAACAATAGCAACTCACATACACAAATTAAATGTACTAAGGTTGAGAAATAAAGTTGCATAAATTTTGCTATATTGAATGCTTTTTTCTTACATTCAAGTTCATTTGGTGAAGTATTTATAGGCAACAATCACTAAAAAGATGTTACATACAAAATTAAGTATAAATCTTTAAGTTGTGTTAGGCATTTCTTGCATTAAATATCTGTCCAACAGAGTTCGCAGTGATGACTAGATATTCACGATCGCGATTTCTCTTTTTCCACTAAAATTACTGAATTCAAGGTAGAGAATCTTATTTGTATCTAACGGCCAGTCTACGTAGCACATCACCATTGGTCTTTCAAGAAAAATAGTCATTATGTTCTTTGAGCCAAACTAAAAGTCGCGATTGGGATTTAATTTTCTCTTGGACCAGATGGTCACCATGAATTCTTCTGTTTGATAAGGAGATGGTGCTTTGCCAAATCGCGGTCTCGACTAATGTTTTGCTTTCACCAATTTTGATCTACCAATGGCTCTTCAGGACACTTGGCATAGTCTAATCAAGGAGTTTATTCCCTTCAGGCAAATGCAAAAGTCGCTGTCGCGAAGATGGACATTATTTCAACCGCGTAATCTTTTGTTCCAACTTTATCACTTTCTTGGAAAGACAACAATTGTGATTTCCACCATAAAATCATATGTCCCAACTTCATCCATTCTTCTTACAAGATAGTGATTGCGAATTCCAAGTTCTTGACCATGAAATAAGATGCCTTTCATAATTTTTGAAACTTATACTCCTATTCAACTTACAATGCAAACCTATCAAAAAATCTATAAAATCACCACTTGAAAATGATGTCAGAACATGTAATCTTCATTGTTAACATCAAAAAAGAGTTTTGTTTTATGTTTGACCAACCTAGTCTAACAATCTCCCACTTTTTTATTTTGATAACTTAGATTGATTTTGTAAGAGATAAAAAAAAATCATAAATTTGAAGTTGAGATGGTTAACAAAATTTAAAATAAAAACTTATTGAAATGAAATTAAACTTGTTGAATATGCTCCCCCTCAATTTATACTCCCCTTAATTATAACATATAAGTTCACTCTCCCCCTTTGTCAAGATAAAAAAGAGAGGATAATTGAAATTACAAGGATGAGTATAATGTTATGTAAACATGAATATCATGAACAACTAAAGGGAACAAAAATTTTAACTTTATTATAATCAAACAAATACAAAATATAGGACAAACATAAAATATTTGATCACATACTTAGGCCAAAATAAGATGAACACAAACATAAAAAAAAGAATTACAAGCTTAAGTATAAAAACAAAATAAAGGAGATATGTCATCATCATTATCTCCAACTTCTTCACCTCCTCCTTCTTTTGCCTTATCTCCTTCTTCTTCTTCTTGATCTTCTTTTTCTATTGTAGTATCTTCCCATTCCTCAAAATCAGGAAGATGACAAGGTGTTACACCTACCTTTTCTTGAAGATTCATTAAGTCACTGTGAAGGTAAGAAATAAGAAGAAACCTTTTCTTAAGAATCCTCATCACCTTGTACAATTTTTTGTTGATGGAAGAGAGAGAAATGGAAGAAGATTTTGGTTTAGCTTTTGGCTTAGCAAATGAAATAGGCTCTTTGACACCTTCCTCAATCACAAGCCTTTTCCTTTTTTAAGCATGAGTGGTCTATTACTTCTTGGCCCCAAATGACCTTAACGTATAGACATATGTGTCAAGATGCATGGCTTTGCAATTGATCAAGTAGAGTAAGTCAAGGAAGTTTTGAAAGGGTAGGTATTTCCTAGTGAAGAATCTCTCCTTTTCCTCATCCAAGCCTCCCATAAACCTATAAATAGATGTGATGTGAGAAAAGAGGAGAAATTGGCTCTTAGGTTTGGTGCTCATATGGATCAACTGATTTATAAGGTATTTTTCTATTTGAATAGACTTGTTTTTGGTAAGGCAAAAGAGAATGCTAGGTCTTTCTGAGAAACTTTGTCATTCCTATCACCCCTAGCATTTATAGAAAAAGTTATGATTCTTTAAAGAAGCCAATTCGTAAGAGTCTTGATATATTTGGCCAAATAAGTTTTAATGTCATGTTTGGTTTTAATAGAGATTTCTGACCAAAATTCTAAATAAATTACATCAAGAGCAGAGATAATGAAAGGAATATTATCTTTAATTTAAAGGTTAAAATGAGATGAAAGTTAAGAAAAGGTTATGAAATAAGGGTCTTTAAAAGCTCTAAACACCATCCCATACACACCTGTTTTTTATTCAACTCTTCTACTTAAGGTGATAGTACATATGAACTCTTGGACAATCTCTTCATATCCTAATTCATCTCTAAATATGAATTCATTCCAACAAAGGTTTGAGAGAAAGGCATGAATCTCTTCCTTAATGCCAAGAGATTCAAGGAGAAAGGTGGAAGGGATTTTGTTGAGTTGAATGATTTTATGAGAATTGGCTTTAACCTCTCATTTTCTTCCTTGGTAATCCCTTTTATAAGATGAAGGGGAGGAAGGCTTTTAGGTTAGGCAATGCCCTTCCCCTTTTTTGCCCTAGTTAGTTTCTTTAGTGCTATGAAGGTTGAGGTTGAAAGAGTTTTTAAAGGAGATTAAGAAGGGATTGAGAATGGAGATGATGATAGATGAGGAGAAAGATAAAAGTGGAATGAATGAGTATTAGGATGGCTTAAATAGGTAGAGAAATGAGGAAAAATGATAACAAAATGGTAACAAAAGCATTAAATGAGGATCCGATACCGATTAAAGGCCAAATCAATAAATGTAACAATTACTAAAATTCACAGTCACTACTAGTGGATCACGATCGCTAATTACAAATTTTATGAGTAATGAATGAGATTTCCTTAGAAATCGAAGGAGTCAATGGTCAACAAATTTGAATTTTGAAAAAATTTGCAATGACGATGTAAAGTTACGATAGCGAATTGAAAGAAGACAAGATATTTAAGAAGTTCCTGTAAATAGCGATCGCGAATGGATAGGAGCAGTAGCAAATTACAAGGCAAAATAAAAAATAAAGAGAAATAAGTATTTGTCTTTCTAGATGTGATCAACTTAATATAATGATAATCAATTTAAGCAAGTTGGCATAGAAAAACATAATTACATAATGAATTAACTCATCCAAAGCATTGAACACACAAAGTTATCAAATATATCATCCAATGAATCAAAATAGACAAAATAATTAAACACATTAAATGAGATCACTTTTCACCCTAAGGAGCTTCCATCTAGCATCCCTAATTCCCTCTTGATGAATTTCATTCTTTCTTCATTAGTGAAAATGTTCATAAGTTGGCGATTTGTGTCAATAAATTCTAACACTACATTACCATTTTGGACATGATCTCGAAGAAAAATGATATCTAATGTTAATATGCTTATTTCTTGAATGTTAGATAGGATGTTGAGAAAGATTTATTGCACTTGTGCTATCACATTTGATGGGAATATGATCAACATCTTTGCCATAATCCTTGAGCTATTTTATCCAAAGAACTTGGATGCAATAATAATTTGCCACCACATATTCCACTTCAGCGGTAGATAAGGCAATCGAAACTTGTTTTTTGCTAAACTAAGAGATTAAATAATCGCCTATAAATTGGAAAGTTCTAGAAGTTGCTCTTTCTATCTAACAAACTATTGATATAATCTACATTCGAGTTTCCAAGAAGACTAAAAGATGAATTCCTAGGATACCATAATCCTAAATGTAATGTGCCATGTAAATATTTAAGAATTCTTTTAACAATATTTAAATGAGATTCCTTAGGGCAAGATTGGAATTTAGCACATAAACAAACACTAAACATGATGTCAAGTCTAGATACAACAAGATAGAGGAGAGAGCCAATCGTACCCTTATACTTCTTTTCATCAATGGGCTTACCTAATTCATTTTTATCAAGCTTGATAGTTGCACTTATTAGTGTCTTTGCTACTTTGCATTCATCCATGCCAAATTTCTTGCATAGATAATTTATGTACTTAGTTTGGTTAATAAAGATGCCCTTTTTGGTTTCCATGATTTGAAGACCAACGAAGAACTTGACCTCACCCAAAAATGCTTATCTCAAATTTTCTAGTCATTCATTTAGCAAATTCTTCACTAAGAGATTCATTAGTAGCACTAAATATAATACCATCGACATATATTTGTACAATGAGTGTATCTTTATTGTGCTTTTGACAAATAATGTTCTATCAACCTTGTCTTTTTCAAAATCATTTTGTAAAAGAAATTAACTAAGCCTTTCATACTAAGCTCTTGGAGCTTGTTTTAAACCATATAAGGCTTTGGCTAACTTGAAAACATGATTTGGAAAGGCATGAGATTCAAAACCAGGAGGTTGTTCAACATAAACTTTCTCCTCAATGAGACCATACAAAAATGCACTTTTTACATCCATTTGAAAAAGTTTAAAATTCATGTGATATGCAAATGCTAAAAGAATTCTAATGGCCTCTAATCCTGCTATGGGGGCAAAGGTTTCATCATAATCAATGTCTTCATCTTGGTTGTAACGCTTTACAACTAATCTAGCTTTTTTCTTATAATAAAATCTTGCTTATCTAACTTACTACTAAACACCCATTTGCATCCCATAATCGGATGTTCCTTAGGCCAAGGAACAAGTTCCCAAACTTTGTTTCTTTCAAATTGGTTGAGTTTCTCTTGTATAGCACTCACCCACTCCCATCATTAAAAGCTTCATCAGCATATTTGGCTTAAATTGAGAAACAAATGCAAGATTATTATCTAAAGCATGAAGTTGAGAAATAGTACTTACTTTCTTAGATGTCTCATCAATGATAAGATCCTTTGGGTGATGCTTGGAGAATCTCCAATTCTTGAAAAGTTCTTAGTTTTCTACTTATTGTGGTTGAGATTTTTCAACTTCTTATGATGACTTGTTATCCTCAAGATCAATCACCATTTCTTTTGGAATTGAATCAAGATCCAGTTTCTCAAAGTCATCTGTAAGATTATCAATAAGAGAACCTTTTTTAGGATCAAGTTTACTAGATTCATGAAACACAATGTTCATTAACTCTTCCATAACGATAGTACTTTTATTGAATATCCTATAAACATTGCTAGAGGTGGAGTAGCCTAGAAAAATGCCTTTATTTATTGTTGAAGTAAATTTTCCAATATTGTCCTTGGTATTAAGAATGTAGCATTTGAATCCAAAAACTCTGAGGTATGAGCTTAGGTTTTCTACCATTTCATAGCTCATAAGAAGTTTTATTTATAATAGGTCTTTTGAAAACATAATTTATAATATAACAAGAAGTGTTGATGCCTTTAGCCCAAAAGTAATTAGGCAAAGAATACTCATTGAGCATAGTTTGAACCATCTCTACTAATGTCCTATTTTTCCTCTCTACAACACCATTTTGTTGTGATGTTCTAGGAGTAGAAAATCTGTGAGAAATCACATTCTTTAAGTAATAAGTTTCAAAATGGTAACTTCTAATAAAAGAAATGAAGTAACCTCTTTCATTTTAAACTATTTTTGCAAAAATTCTTATGATAAGAAATGATACTCAAGTAAACCTAAAGTAATAATCAACTAGGACAAATGCATAATGCTTTCCACCTAGACTAGCATTCCTAGTGGGTCTAATTAAGTCCATATGGATAAGTTGAAGAGTTCTATAAGTACTTTCAATATTCTTTGATTTAAAGAAATTTTGGTGTTACTTCCCCATTTGGCAAGGTCCACATGTCTTATCCTTTGTGAACTTAAGCTTGGGAAGACCTTCTACTAGCTCTCCTTTGGATAGACTTTGTAGAAGCTTCATGCTAGCATGACCAAGTCTTCTATGCCAAAGCTAAGCTTCATTGCTAATAGAGATAAGACACTTAAATGATTGGTTAGCCAAATTGTCTAAGTCAATTAAGTAGGTATTGTCTCTCCTTTCATCCTTAAAGACTACCTTCTTATCCACCAAGGTGGTAACCCAACATCTTCTAGGGTCAAAGGTGACTTTCTTACCTTTGTCACATAATCGACTTACACTTATCAAATTATGTTATAATGCTTCAACTAAAAGAACGTTGTCAATAAGGAAGCAACCTTTCTTACTAATTATTCCAATGTCAATTACCTTACCCTTAGCATTGTTCCCAAAAATGAGATTGCCACCATCATTTTTTTTATGACTATGAATAGCTTTTTGTTTCTAGTCATGTGCTTTAAACGCCCACTATCCATATGCCAATCATTGTCCTCATTGGTAGCTTTTAAACATTTTTGTAAAATAAAAACAGATTACCTTTGTTTAGGTATCTAAGCATACTTGGGTCCTTAGGGGTTAGGTCTAGAAGGGTCCTCTAATTTGAGGTGAGCCTTCATAATATAGCAGAATACGTTTATATGACCATACTTCATATAATAATGACATTGAAACTTAGACTTGTGAGTCTTTCTCCTATGCATAATATTAGTATGAGTAGGGGACCTTCTCATACTATGGTGATGAGAGTATATGTAAGTGCATGAGTGATTAGGAGTATAAAAGAATTTTTTGTGTGTGTTTAGGGGAGCATACTTCTTAGTATACATATATGTATGGTTGGCTCTTTTAGGCTTAGCTTTTGAGCCTTAAAGAGCCTTTCCTTTTCCCTTAGGCATAAGTGGCTTAGTTCTAGGAGCACTTTTCCTCTTAATTACCTCAATAATTGAAGTTTGAGGTATTGATGCTCTAATAAAAGTAGTGAAAGGGGGTGTAGATGAATAGGCTCCATTGAAGCCTAGGCCATATCTTACTAGGAGAGGTCATTAGGATATAATAAGTGTATCCAAAGCTTCCTTCCCTTTATGTAACCTAGAGATAGAATTTCTAAGTTCAATTACTTTACCTTTTAAGAAATCATTTTCCTTTCTTATGAAGTTGAAAGAGGATAAATACTTAGAGAGATTCTTTATAGATTTTTTGAGTTCTTCATTAGAAGTCCTCAACTCACTTATAAGCTCATTTAAGGATTTAAATTCATCCTATAGTTTTTAGCATTTTTTCTTACAAGTTTTCATATATGATTTATACTTATCACATCTCAAAAGTAAGAGCTTCAAGAAGCTCATCATCCACATCATCATATGCATCATAATTATCACTAGAGTGAGGAGAAGTACTTACCTCACTATAGGAGTCCTCTTGTGCCATGAAGCAGAGATTGACCACTTCTTCATCTTCCTCTTCCTCACTAGAGTTATCATCCCATATAGCTTTGAAGCTCTTCTTCTTATCCTTATCCCCTTTCTTTTTCTTATTGAATTTAGGACAATCATTGTAACATCCTCAACTCAAATCATATACATTTTAAATTACGTAATATTTAAATATATGCATTTGATAAATAAACATTTAGACATGTGAATTTGGAGAAAACACGACAATGACACTTGCACTGTTGTAATTGGGATACTTGAAAATATATGTAACGTTTGTATAGTTGCATGGTCAATTGTTTTATGTTGTGTGCATGTTATAACATCATAAATAATAGTGTTATAGAGCTTAATTAAGAGTATAAGGAGCATTTAGGGATTAAAAGATGGATGAAGGTGTTTAAAGAGTGAAGAAGAGGGACTAAAAGAGGAAAATGAACTTCTAACCAATAGGAAATGAAACCCAATTATATTATCTGCTATAATATGACAATTAGGGTCA
>CATIWR010404773.1:0-11646 GCA_949677035.1 Omphalea diandra
TACTCCAATTTTGAAAACACTGTTGTAGATCATGATTCTAGTAGTATGGACAAAATCAATTCATTGCTTCAACAAAATGATGTTAAATTGGTTATAAACATAATAGTTAGAGATATTAATATAAAAGCTGTTATTCTCTGTTTACTCTATTTCTTAAGTTGTTGATTTCGTTGGCTTGATGAGAATAATAAGGAATGCAGGAATGTTGGAGAGAAAGTATACAAGTAGTCATTAGGTGGAAGTTCAATAACTTCCCAAGTATGACTCGCTCCAAGAGCCTTAATTACTTCTACATTCATTGCTGCTTACCATCCGAGAAATTGAATGGCTCCTTGATATGTTTTAGGCTCAATTGCGGTAGAAATAGAAAGAGCAAAGATTTGATGAGAAGAAGAAAGGTGATTTCTTTTGCTTAGCTAAATGGCAGATATAATATATACATGATTTTTAGATATAGAAATATTAGAATGCAACTGATTAAGTTATTGAATCCTTAGTATAGAAGCATGCCTGATTTAAAATTCCAAAGAGGAAAAGAATTTTCTATTGTGGAACATTTTGGCAAATCTATATTATGCTAAGTTACATACAAAAAATACACATTGAAAATTGAATCAAACCCATGAACTACATTGAAGTGCTTATCACCAAACAAGCTAAGACAATACCTCTTGATGCAGCCGGATGCTCTTCCAAAGCCCTATCACATTCTTGCATTTAGGATGATACAAACCATTATGAGGCACGACATCCACACAAATTAAATTGCAAAAATCTCAATGATAAAAAAATATGTTTGGCTGAATGTAGAGAGAAGAAGTGGCAAGACTTAAATTAGCTAGTATCTTGAAAGAATCTTGTTGTGAGCTTATAATGTACACATGTAGGAGCAAATAAAACCTAATCCCATGTGTATGACCTATAAGCTTCCGAAATATGAGACATAGTTTTAAATAAATATTTTAAAGTAGATAAATTAAATAACATAATATATCATTAATTCACTAATTGATTGACTTCATATTTAAAAATCATGATTGACACTTCATGCACGTCATAACAGACTAATATAGGTAGGAATGATCAAGGTGGTTTAATGATATACTTTTGGCAAGATGATTATCAGTTTAATTCAATTCTTTCATTGAAGTTGTTCTAATCAAGTTATAAAATATGGAATAGTGTCTGTTCTATATATTGATTTAATTATGTTAAGTTCCTTCTTAATTATTGACTTAATAATAATCATATTATTCTACTTTAGCCAAGGGTTTCATAATCAATAGCAGAAGCCAACTAGTAGAACATGTCCGTGAATCCTATCTTGAATACTCACTATCTCCATTAAGTTTATACCATACCTAAAATATGCTTTTATAAGAAATCTTTGATTAAGAAAACTAAAACCATAAATCGAAGCATAGAAATTTCTTGACAAAATAGTACAGTGCTCTGAATTCAAAAGACTAGTTACACACCACTCACAAGAATAAATCATGGAATAAATCATAGGCACACAAACATTATTTCATATGGTCATTCTTTGTATGTCGTTTAGCGAACTTGTTTTTCTAATAAGCACCTATATGCATATCCTAAGTATCTTACATACTTCTATTTATTGGATCAATAGCTTTCTTGATTCTCAAGAAAAAAAAAACATTTATCAATCTCAACAACACTATCAATGTCCAGTCTAGATGGTACATTAATAAGGAACATTTAGGAGTGATACTTTGATATAGTAGATTCCAAACTACCTATATAAACTTTGTACATTCCATGGACTTCATCTGAAGTGTTATATTAAAGATTAAATAACTATGTCACACAAATAGCAATATATCAAAAGATAAAAAAGATGCCTATATAAATAAAATACCAATGATACTTGATAAATGTCAAATACATAACATAGCCAATGGATTGGCTATCAGGACATACACTAACAAAACAAACATTAGTAACAGTAAAATAAGATCAAGGAGTACAAGTTGGTTTAATTAGCTGATAAAGGCCTTTCCACAGCCTGGCTAATCCAATTATCCTTCAGAAGTCTTGAATAACACAATGATCAGATTGAATGACAAAACAACTGTTAGCAGCTAAGGTTAACTTACTAACTGAAAGTAGATTAAAAGCAAACTAAGGGGAATATAATACATTCTTGACGATAAAATCAGGACTAAATTGAACTAATACCCACATTGTTTTAGGTATGGTTTGATTACTTGAAGGTTTAATAAAGTAATTATATGCCTTTTGATATGTGGTGAAGTCTGTAAGAGAGCAATTTGTAGCTCCAGTATCTGTAATCCACATGAATTTCTTAAATAGGAAGGAACTAAGAGCATACATACACATACCAACTATTTTTGACTTTATAAGATTAGCCATATGAGTAGCAATAATGGTTGATGTTGGATTTTGAGTAGTTTTTGGAATATGCTCCTTAGTTGTTGAAGACTCATTAATTGTTGATATTGCTCCTTAGGGAGAAGTTGCTTAGCAACTTTCGAATCTCCATTTACAAAATGCTCAATTTTTCACAGCTCTCAATTTGATTCATATGACTAGTAGGCTTCTTAGACATAAAGCTTGGAGGATATCCATTATCATAATTTGAGATCTAATAGTTGCAAAACCTTTATTCAGGCCTTTTAAGAGCTTAATCATAGAATTTGACTGTTGATAGTTTTGAAATGTTAACCTGGCTCTACAAGAACAAGCAATATTACAAGTACAAGATGGAAGAGACAAGTCATCAATTCATCCCATAAAATGTTAAGATGTGCAAAGTAATCTGTGACTTTGAGTTGACCTTGTTGCAAACCATAGATCTCTATTAAATCAGAAATGCAAATTGTGCAAATCGATCCTTAAGACTACTTTTCAAGGATTTTGTCACTAATGAGTCAAATTATGTTAAAAAAAATAGAATTGCAATAATTATTCAGTTTAATTTCCACAAAATTATATTTACACATGGTGAATTCTAAAAAACATAGTGACGGTAAAAAAACACTCGCATTCAATTCAAAAGCAATGGTCTGTGAGGCGCAAACTTGATATAAGCCCTTCGGTTTTTTTTTTTTTTTGGCTTTATATTTTATTCAATTTAGGATTTTTTCCACAAAACATCAAAACTAAAACACTGATTGTTCCTCTCCAGTCTAGTATGGATAATTTATTTGTCTTTGTTGTTGCACTGCCAAAACAGAAACTCCAGTATTTATGTGCTTAGAGGCAAGCAAGTCTCCAATGATTCCTAGCTCTGGAGGCTTGCTCCGTTCTGATAGTCCTGCCGTGTGAGGGCACTTAACACCATACCTTCTTCCCACTAGAAAAAGATCGTAATCGTTGGCTATAGAATGAACATGTAATGTTGATTCTGGTCCATCTTTCACTTTATGTTCCTGAAATGATATATTATGATTGCCAACAACAAGCTCCATAACCTCTTCCAATGCTTTTTTGTCAAGTACTTTTTCTTCTGATTCGAATTCTTTACCCTCCTCAGCAAAGAAATTGATGATTGTTAGGCGTGTATTTGGGTTCTTGGCCGTGCGTTTAGCTAATATCAAGGTCTCACCATCATCTTTACCCCCCAAGAAGATCATACACAAGGAAGCAAATGATTTTTCCTTTGGTGACTTTTTGATAACAGCTTGATTTTTAAGTTTGGTTCTGTCGAAAAAGATTCCTATAGAGCAGGGAGCTTTTTCAAGTACCTTGCAGTTTTATAGCTTTTACATATTTATCTTCAGATTCAACGATTCCTTGAGCCCATTTTCGATGAAGAGGCATTAGTATAAGAGATGTGACTTTATCAAGAGCAAGTGTGCATATGTCGTCGCATTAACTTTGGTTGAGATATTGCTGTACAAGTTTGGATTGATATAGCAGATGGATTATTTTGTTCGAATTGATCAAAAGAAAAGATGACATTATTAGAGGAGGATTTATAAATTGGCTCAAGTTTTTTGGTGGGATACGAAAACGGGGGTAGCTCGGCCGATTAGGTCGATGAGGTGAAGCACGTAAACACTAATAGGACTTTCTTTGGTAGGATGTGAGGCTTCAAGTGGTATCAGGACAAAAGCTATGTTATCAGGTCTATGAATGCAAGCCAGAATTTGAAATTCAGATTCAGGCTTTAAACTCATAATATTCCTGGCTTGATATCCTGCATATGTTTTTGAAGGGTCGTACAGAACTTTAACAATGCTTGGCACAATTGTTAAGTTAAGTAGAATGAATATTACTCCAAGGGTGAAGACATCATCTCGTAGGAGCTGCAATACTGATGAAAGTTTAGTGACCAAACTAAATAAAAAAAAAAATCGTAGTTATGTGAGTATAATAAATATCGAATGAGCTGGATGCTCCAAAAGAGATTAATTAATTACATAATGTCTCTTAAATTGCTTGCCTTAATTACCTAATGTCTCTTAAATTGCTTGCTTTTTGAGTCATCCTTATCAAATATTGATGAACCAACCGATATCAATAATCCAGTTATATCAGAAACTAATTCTACAGAGAGCCCTAGCCTATCAAGTTCTGAATTTGTGATTTTGAGCTGATCAATTACGTAGGCAATGACAGGAAAAGAGGTTAGAGATTCGACATTTATCAGATTAAAAGTTGTAAGCAGATTTTCTTCATTTGTGATTTTGTAGATGCTGATAGCCATAGCACATATAAATGGACCTATTACAGTTACAATACCAATTTACAAGGCCTCTTTACCAGTTTTATATACCATTCCTATATCCATCTTCATAGCTGACAGAAACAGAAATATGTCAACACCGAGTATTGCGACAGTTTGTAGTACAAGTTGGCTTTCATCACAGAATATAACTGGTCTCATTATATCAATTCCCCCAAGCATTGTAGGACCAAGAACTGTTCCAGTCTGTTTCATAGGAGTTATATATGATCATAAAAAGAAATGGAAAAGAAATAGATGAACTAATAATATCAATCCCGTATAAAGGCTAACAATTAATGCATGGATGAAAGCAAGAGTATTAATGGGTAATTTTTATCAATGTTTTTATCAAAATTTTAATGTGGTCGTCAAATTTCAATTTTAATTAATAAGGTTTCTAAGTTTTTATTATTATTAGAATTAGATATGATCATTCAATTTCGGCTTTGAAATGATCGAACAAACAATAATGGTGCAATTTATGACATTTTTATAATTTGACTAGCCATACATGGGTAGTATTTAAACCATTTTAATTCAAATGATAAGACTTACTTTCAAGGTTATAATTTAACTAATGAAAATGGATGAATTATGAACCATAAGCTTGCTTAGTCACTGGAGCAAAGTCATGAAAGGTGTGCACATCATCAATCCGATCACTCGAAGTTAGAAAATTAAGTGATCAAACCCAATTACGATAATCATAAAAATTTAGCGACATTATTGATCAAAATTAAAATTTATAATAACCATTAATAATGCACTAATCAAATTTCTATTTTGTAATGCATAAGGTCAACTATTAAGTTTGGAAAAACTTGTACACACCATAAGGCATGGGACAAAGAAGGTGACTCCAAAACGCTTGAGAACAAGATGTGAATGCTTGGCTGACAATGCAAATGAGACACATCTGCAACTCCAGAAACCATCCAATCTGTCGCCTTGGTTCAAAATGCCATGAGAATTAAGCTTAGAGGGTGATGCAACGCAAGTGGTTGCATTGATCAAGGTGGTATTTGCAGAAACGTATCCCATTGTAGAAAATATGCAAGAGAACTTACGTCAATAAGAAAAATACTACAAGGAGGTCAAGGTACAAAAAAGAACCCATGACTGCTAATGACATCAAGAGACATGTCCGTAGGATTTTGAAAATACTTGTTAACTAAATTCCCTGTCATATTTAATATGTCCCATGCAACATACGTTGAATATGTACTTTTTTAGACATAAATTAACTGATTTTTGTTTTAGACTTATGTTTTTTCCTTCCTATTTGAGTGATGAGTTTAATATTTTATCAACTTCCGGCTGCCAAAATGATGCATCTTTGCTTTGTTTTTTGGCCAAGGGACTTTAGAATGAACCAAACATGTTCTTTGGTAATAGGAAGGAGTTAATAACAAATTGGGTCAGCTCAACACAGGAAAGAGCACTAGTAAAGACCCTGAATTTTAGCCACAATTCTCTTATCCCAAAAACAAAAAAATTTTGGTGAAAAACAAAAATGGTCATTTATATACTTGATTTTGAGTCTATATCCAAATTAAAAAAAAAAAAATACACCTATGATTGAAGGTGTAATATAGATTTCCTTTAAAGATTATTGTTTTCTGCACTTGGCTTCTTCCATTGCCTAGTGCATGATTTTCAATAAGGTAAATCATTAAGATATTTTCAATCTACTTGTATCATTGTGGAAAAGAAAAAGGTACATAGTGATATCAATAAGTTTTGATTCAATGACATTAGTCAATTTCTAAGTTATGAGATTGTAAGTCTGAATTTAATTCAAAAAAATGTTTAATTAAGCTAAAAACAATTTATAGCTAAGAGAATTTCCTTTTACATTGGTTGATGCGACAAGAGATTTTTACATATGGGATTTTTTATTTTTTGTGCGTTAAATATTTCTATAACTAGCTTAAATCATGAAACTCATCTAGAGAGAAATTTAGTCTTGCTTGACGTCCCGAAGATACCCTTTCTATAAATAAGACAAAAATGAACAATAACTCTCCCCAGAAAAAAAAAAAAAAGTTGACCAGAAAAATGAACAATAACTCTCCCCAGAAAAAAAAAAAAGTTGACCAGAAATTGAAATTTTGTAGACGCAAATTATATCATGGACTTGAGTCCATGTTATTTCATGGACCCAGATCTACAAATACATTTAGTTTTAATTGCATATCTATTGGTATTGGAATACATATACATTAAATTTACATACATTGATATTGAATTGTATGTACATTAAAATGCATATACATTAATCCCTAAGAGCATGTATATTCAAGTTCAGGATGCAACATGGACATAGGTTGATGATATACGAATTGTTTTGTAGACATCACAGCTTGAAAAGGAAGAGAAACTATAAGTGAAATGCCACTAGGAAGATAATTCAATCCTTCCCTCGAATCATCTATTCTAGCCTCCTAATTTGTTTTTGTTGTTGCACCACCAATACAGAAGCTCTAGTATTCAGATCCTTGGAAGCAAAATAGTCTCCAATAATACCCAATTCAGGAAGTTCACTCCATTCTGATAGCCCTGCTGTTTGAGGCAATACAACACCATATCTTCTTCCAATAACAAAAAGATCAAACTCATTAGCCATGGAACGAATAATGAAAATAGTCTCCGGTCCATCATTCACCACATACTCTTTGTACACTACTAATTCATCTGTTGCAGCAATTTTCTTAACCTTTTCTACTGTCGCCTTGTCCAGCACTTTATCTTCTGATGACTCCATAATCTTGCAATTGCCTTCAGCAATGATATGTATGACTGTTAGGCTTGTAAATGAGTTCTTTGCCATTCGTTTCGCTAAAGTCAAGGCCTCACGATCATCACTACCGCCGAAGTAGATCATACACAAAGAAAGAGTTGAAATTTTTGAGGAAGAAGATCCCTTCAGGTTTTGTCTTCCAAGTTTGCCACGGTCAAAAAAGATCCCAACAGAACAAGGAGCTTTTTCAAGAACCTTACAGTTTAGAGCCCTTAAATTTTGATCCTCACATTCGATCATTCCATGGACTGACCATTTTCTATGGAGAGGGATTAGTATAAGGGAAGTTAGTTTATCAAGAGCAAGCGTACATATGTCCTCATACATTAGTTGGAATGAAGATATTGCTGTAAATGTTTGGACTGATACAGTGTCCCAAGAATTCTGCTCATATAGATTGAAAGCATGGATGATATTTTGAGAGGAGGACTTAGAAATCGGCTTCTGTTTCGAATGGGATATAAGGACTGGCGTTGATCCACCCACTAATTTGATGAGGTGAAGGACATGAACACTTACAGGACTTTCTTGGGTAGGATATGATGCATCAATTAATCTAATGACAGAATCAACATTATCAGGTCTATGTATGCAAGCAAGAATTTTGAGCTCAGATTGAGGCTTTAAACTCATAACATTCCTTATCTGATAGCCTGAGTATTTCCTCGAAGGATTGTAGAGGCGTTTCACTAGGATCGGAATGATGGTTGCATTTATTAAAATGGACAAAGCTAAAAGGGCAAAAACCTCTCTGCTTATGAGCTGAAATAAGCATAAATACATTATTGAAACACATTAGCACATTTGTCATCATGAATTATGCAGGAATCTGAAAGAAAGAAAAAAAGACTTTATGTTCTAAAGAGAGTTACCTTGGTATCCCTGAAAACAACAGACAAGCATAGCTCAACAATGCCTTGGGAATTCATAATGAGCGAAAGCGCCACAGAATCCATTAATGGAATATTGGAAAAAATTGAAGGTATCAGTCCTGATAACAATTTTACAACAGTCATAATAAACATGACAACCATGTATTTTTTTAGCTTGGAGAATTCACTTATGACAAGCATTATATCTGCCCTCATCATTGATGTAGTAACTAGGACGTGCCAAAGAACTCCTACTGTAAAGGGCTCAAACTTTTCTACCAAAGCAGATCCTAATGGAGCTCCAGCAGGTACTGCTAAACCAAAGATAAAAGGACCCAAGAACTGATTCTGATGAAATATATAGAAATAGGCCTCAGATGCAATAGCTAGTATCATAATTATGTTAACATATGAGCTATCGACAGGTTTTTGCTCAGGAGTTTGTCTGATCACCCAAAACATTGCAGGCCTTAGTATGAACACAAGAACTAGGAGAAAACCAAAGATTGGTATAAAATTTTTTGCAATTCTTTCCAGTTTACCTCCCTTAAAAATGTCTAAAATAACTGTAGCGAATATGGCAAGCATGGTTGAAACTAATGCTGAAGATAGTCCTAGTCGACCAAGTTCTGAATTCGAGATTTTCAGCTGATTACAGACAACATAGGCAGTGACAGGAAAGCTTGTGAGAGATATTATTATCATAATTACCCAAATTCCATGAAACTCTTCTAGGGTTGAGAAATCTTTTGCAAGGATTTTGTTGTGTGCAAAACTAAATATCATAGGTACCATCACAGATACAACTCCAATAGACAATGCTTTTTGTCCTGTGTTGAGAATCATTCCCATATCCATCTTAACTGCACTCAAGAACCAGAACATACTATAACCGAATAAGGCGATTGTATTGATTATATCTTGACTGTCATGAGGAAAAATCGTCCTCATTATGTTAAGTCTTCCTAGAAATGACGGACCAAAAATTATACCAACCTGTTTCACAATAATCAAATAGAAGAAAAACAAAATTGAATTAATCAAGGAAAAGAAGGAAACAATGAGCGTGGATTCAGTAAGTGATACTAGAGTTGTCTCCAAAACTATATAGCAAAGAACCAAGGCAACGGGTATACGTACAATAAGGCAAGAAACAAATAAGGAGGCTCCAATGCGCTTGAGAACGTAATGAATTGAATAGCAGGTGATGAAAATGAGACTCATCTGCAACTCCAAAAGAGGCATAGTGTAGGTTAGGAAATTCCTTGGATGATGTTTGTTCTCCAAAATGCCATGAGAGTTAACCTTTGGGGGAATTAGAAAGCAAATCGGAGTCACATTATCATAGACAACATGTCCAGAAATAGTATTCATTGTATAGATGTGTGATAGGTATGGAGCTAGAGATATATATCTATATATACAATCATAAAAGATTGGTAATTTTACGATGTATAAGTAGGAGAATATTAAAGATAATAGAACTAAGTACAACTTAAGAAGCAGCATGTAAGATTATAGCAATGGCTATATAATTTTTGACATCCAGCGAACAAATTTCTGTTTTGAGTTATATCTGTGTTGACATCCTTAATTGTTTGTTAAATTAATGAAGATCATGCATTCAGCATTAAATTGTTTTGGGCTAACAGAACTGAATAACAAAATTCCTAGAATCACTCGAGCTAACTTATGAGTTAAGTGGTGAAGGGAAAGGAGTTTTGGAACTGCACCACATTCCTCTTGCCAAATATTATTATCTAATAACAATTCCAGGCTTCTTGAGCAATGCAATCAAATGGTTAATGAAATCAAGCACACACACTAAGCGTTTTTTTTTTCCTTGGTGAATTGCAAAAATGGTTGGTTATATATGCATTTTGGATTTTGCTTCCTATTTATAGGCTCTAACATCTTTCATTTGAGTGTAAGGAATCTTATTCCAATTTTAAGTGGTCTATATAACAATGCAGCATAGGAAAAAGAAAAGGGTCCAATAAAAAAAGGTTATCAAAACTCTTGTTTACTACGTTTTATTAGTTGATTAACATACTAAATTCAGTTTCATGAATGTCGTATATCTACAATATAACCCTTCTAAATTTAAACATATAGTAGTTATAAATGAAGCACTTATTAGAATTTTAGCACCATGTACCATATGTTAGTCGGACGACAATTTTTTAAAAATTTCTAAAGCATAAGAGGCTGTTGGAAATTTGTTTATACCATCATCAATTCATATAAGTCTGCTAACCCTGCTATTGTAGTCATGAGAAGCAAGAGTGAGTTACATTGATAGGTAACACAATGTTGTTGTTCTGAGTTATTGTGGCAATTAATGATTCGATCTCAAAGAAATTCGAAACAATTTGACTCGAAATAACTTAAAAATTTTGGATTAAATCTGACTCGAATCCAATCCGTGGATCAACTTGATTTACGAGTTGAACATAATGACTCAATTTAAATTATTAAAATTTATTTAAATATTAAAAATATTTTTTATTTTGAATTTTATATAAACTAAATTTAATTACTCGTTTTTATTATGCATAATCATTTACTTTAAAAATAAATTATATTTAATTTATTAAGTATTTTTAAATAAAAATAAAAGTTTAATCAAATTATGTTTATATGAATCTGACTGATTAAAAATAATTTTTAAAAAATTATTCTTTTTCACAAATTATGAGAAAATATTTTATAAATAATAAAATTTCAAATAGATATGTTAAAATATATTTTTAAAAAATGAATAACAAATGATTTGATCCAACCCAAAATATTTTTAAAAGTAAACTCAGAATCCGATCTGAAAACAGCGTGACTAGAAAATGATCAAATCTGAAATAATCTAATCCCACCTATTTGGCACTCTATTTTCAATTCTTTAACTTTTTTATATTATATAGAAAACTAATATTTATTATTGTTAAAGTCCTAAAACGTATTAACATAGAAAAACTTTTTATATTATTAAATTTTTTAAATTACTTTTATATGGAGAACTTTATATATTGTTAAATTTTTTAAATTATTTTTATATAAAAAACTTTATATATTGCAAAACTTTTATATTATTTTTTATTAACTGAGTAAACTAAATGTTTAATTATTAACTTACTTGCTATATGATAAAATAAATATTATCACTTGTCAAAAATATTATATTATCAATACAATCACTTGATAAATGACAAATACTCATCTAAAATTGAATTTAAGACTAAAATTATATATATATATATATA
>CATIWR010404788.1:0-22228 GCA_949677035.1 Omphalea diandra
AGTGCCTTCTAGAAACATAATCAAATGGTGGGGTGGTGGCGATGGAAGGGAATGAGGGGATAGAAAAACGTTATAATTTATGATGAGGTTGTTTGAAGAATGTCATGTTTGAGATTGTCTCCCGGATACAGCATCAATGGACGTAGCTCATGGTTGGCTTGACGCTATAGCAATCCTAACTTGGGGTTATTCATGCTTCAATTTGGAAGTCATATTTTGTCTGACGTGTTTGGTACAGGGATTTAAATCGTAGTTATGGTCACGATCACGGTGGTGGTAGCACGTAATAGTAACGGGACTGTCGCGATCATATTGTATCGGTAACGGTAATTCACCATGTAACTTTTACATGAAAAATTGTAAATTATTGTAAATTAGAAAAGATTTTCAAAATTCACTAAAACAAAAATTTATAACTAACTAATAAGCATAAAACTAAAACAAAGATATAACATCTATAATTTTTATCTAAAAGTAATAAAAAAAACATAAATAAATAGTCTTATAATTAACTATAAAGTAGATGATGAAATATTATACATGATTAATATCAAAGAGTGTCTAGGAGGATCTATAGTATTGTTTGTATTTTCACTTTGAGAATTTGGATCTCCATACGCTAGTGAAGGATGAATATATTGTGGTGGTGGTGGGTGGTAGACCAATGAGCTCATTGGGTCAAACTGTTCACCTTGGCTTGAATATGAAGGTTGTTCAAAAATTGCTTGACTTGATGATGAGCTCTTCGGAGTTGCATAATTCAAATCATATGGATATGGAACATGTGGTACATAATCAGGAGTATATTTGCAAGTGTTCGTGGAACTAGTAGTAGCTTATTTGATATCTCAAGAGTAGGGAATCCAAATCACCTTTAGGAATATTAAAAAATTTGAATTGACACTCTTCAATCTCAATGTGTGAAGTACCTCTATTAGATGGATGTTCACCACCTCGAGACCAATGATAAATGCACAAAAGAGGTGAATATGTAATATAAGTTAAACGACCAACATCAATATTATGAGGATTACAATATAAATTCTCCTCAGGATAAGTAGAGTAAAACCCTTGTTCACCTATTTAGCTGCAACCACCACCACCACCACTATCATTACCATTATGATGGTCATCATCATCATCACCACCCCTACCCTACCCTCACCACCACTTGTTGTGCCTTCTCCTTGCACAATTTCATGATTATCTTCTTCATCACTTAATCAATCACTAGTTTCACCATCAAGCAAAAGGTCTTTCTTTTTCTTCCAACTAAGGAGACAATAGATTATCTTGCTTGTAAATGTAAGCCAAATTAATTGGATTGAAGCTATTCTCTAACTCTTACTAATTCTGTTTGGTTGCATTTCCTATTTTAAGCCTCATATTGTAATGCACAAAAACAAGGGCATGCACCTTTTGATACCGCAATGTGTTCCTTATTTTTGTATGGATTATAGAAAATGTACTCCAATTTCTCTCACAATTAGAAGCTAAAGTTGTTTGGCTCAAAATTTTAATTGTTATTGCTTAAAGATGTGGTGCACTTTCTCCATAAGTGATCCACCATTCAGCTGTGTAAATAATTATGATATATTATATTAGATTATGATAGAATATTTATTTATTATATATGAAGACTTATTAACCTAGATTGGTGATTTTAACTGCTCTTTGTGCCAATGTGGTGCCAAAACTCTCCTTCTTTTCATGAAAAAAAGTACAACTACATAATCAATTTATATAATGATTTGTACATTTTCTATTTTTAATTCAAGTAGCCACTTAATTACACACTAAAATTTTAAACACTTACTTCATTAAGTGCAAGTACTTGATTCTCCACATTTAGCTCCAACCTTACAATGGCAACCTTTGTTCTACTGTACATTTCACTATCAATTAAAATGTCATACGACTCATATTGGTATTGAGGATTCAAATAATACTAGAAATAAAGTCAAATACTAATTAGATTATCATAATATAATAATATTTATGAGTTTATTACCCTAATTAACTTATAAAATTTTATGATAAATTACAAATAAATTTTTATTAAACTCACTAGCCACGTGTTCAACCAACTACTCAAAAGTTGTGATCGAGATTCAACTTCCTCTTGAGCGCGACTTAGACTGCAAATTCCTTTATTTGGTGAGAAGACAATAATATCTTATGTCGCAGTTGCAACATATACTTCACCTTCGTGATTTTTGATATTCCAACGGTTGCCTTGGACACTTAGTGTGTTGTGGTGTAGACTTGGTTCTATCCTTTGTTACTATGAAATTCACTGTCGCGACATAGGACACAAAAGCCATCGTGAATTCCTTTGTGAATCAAGCAAGCTTCCTTTAGCTGAATCGCAGCTATGAATTTGTTTGCGAATTCTTCTGTCTTAGCTCCATCCATCCTTATAGCAAGGTCGCGATCACGAATTATGTGATACTGATCGTAAATTTGTATGTTCTTCTTAAAGTTAGAAAGTTTGACTTTCATCCAATTTTCAATGAAAATATATCTTATAAACTGGAAAATAACACTTAAATAAAACATTAAAACTGATGAATCTCCATTGTCAATATTAAAAGAGGCTTATGACTTAGGTTTGACCTACTTAGTCTAATAATCTCTCCCTTTTTTATTTTAGCAACTTAGATTGATCTTAAAGAAAATCAAATGCATGAGTTATGAAGTTGGGATGGTCAATGATCAATCAATCAAAGTATAATCAAAGAATTCTACTCCAATGATCAAATAGCCAAAGAATTCTAAGTTTGAAAAAGTAAAATTCCTATGGCTATTGCTCCCCCACAACTTATGCTTATCATATACACGTTACTTATTCTTTTTAAATGTTATTCTCTCCTTCTTTGGCAAGATAAAAAAGAAGGTAAATTTTAAAGAGTAAATGAAGTGCATAAATTGAGATAAAGCAATCATACTGAGCAAATAAAAGACTAACATAACATAGGAATTGTAATCATAGAAAATATGAAACACTGTATTACAAAATAGACATTTTTATTTATTTAATAAACTATAGGATCACAAGCTTTACACAAGAACTTAAAAGAAACAATACAAAAAAAAGGAAACAGTAAAGACAATCTAGAAGATAGGAGAACTGTCATCATCTCCAGAATCATCGATATCTTTATTCGCCTTTCCACCTTGGGCTTCATCACCCTCCTCATCCTTTTGGTTATCCTCTTTTTCAGGTGTGTCCTCCCAATCTTCAAAATCTGAAAGATGGTAGGGAGTAGCACCACCCACTTTCTTCTGTAGATCCACTAGATCACTATGTAGGTGGGGGAGGAGGAGAAATCATCTCTTAATCATCCTCATCATTTTATCAAGCTTCATGTTGATAGAGGCAAAAGTGATTTTGGCTTTGGGTTTAAGTTGGGGAGGTGGAATAGGTTGTGCTCCCTCTTCAATGACTAGCCTTTTTCTTCAATGACTAGCCTTTTTCTTTGCTCCAAAAGCACCCAATGTGTATGTATAAAAGTCAAGGTGTATGGCTTTAGCATTAATGA
Source organism: Omphalea diandra (assembly GCA_949677035.1). NCBI lineage: Eukaryota > Viridiplantae > Streptophyta > Magnoliopsida > Malpighiales > Euphorbiaceae > Omphalea > Omphalea diandra. Next base: position 3,543 of record CATIWR010404788.1, read on the forward strand.
GATAGGGCAGGTCTAGAAAATTTTGTGATGGAATAAGCTTCTTAGTGAGGAATTTTTCATTTTCCTCATTAAGAGCACTAATATATTGATAGATGGTAGTGACATGGGAGGGAAAATGAAATTCACTCTTTGGCTTTATGCTCATGTGGATCAATTGATCCACAAGGTAGCGACCGATTTGTATTGGTTTATTCTTAATGAGATAGAAAAGAAAAGTAAGATCTTTCTGGGAAACATTCTCATTACCATCCCTTTATGCGTTAATAAAAAAGGTGAATATACAGTGATGTAGCCAAAAGGGTTGCGTATGAATGTATTTGGCCAAGGAGGTCTTAAGGTCATGTTTGGTCTAGATAGAAATTTTGGACCAAATCTTAGAGTTGATAATATCAAGGGCAGAGATGATGAAGGAAATGTCATCCCTGACTTGAAGGTTAAAAAGATTTGAAAGTTGCTCAAAGGTAATGTTGAAAGGGTCCCCAAAGGCTCAAAATACTAACCCATATTGGCCGACATGAGATTTTACTCTTCGACTCAAAGTCACGATGCACATAAACTCCCACATAATCTCCTTATATCTGGGCTCATCATGAAAAATGAATTCATTCCACCCTAAGTTTGAAAGAAATGCATGGATCTCACCTTTTATGCTTAGTGACTCAAGGAGGAATGTGGAAGGAATTTTGTTTCGTAGGATTATCTTAGAAGAGTTTGCCTTGTACCGATCTTTCTCCTCCTTTATGATTCCTTTCATTATATGCAGAGTTGGTGGTCCAAAAGGTTGGGCTACTACCTTTCCCTTCTTTACTCGTGAGGCTTTCTTAGGGGCTGTAGTAGATGCAGGACGATTAGAAGATGTTTAAGAGTAAAGAAGAAGAAAGATTAAGGTTTCTAGCAAAAGTGAATAGAAACATTATTTCAGGAGTTTATATAGGCTAGGAAATGGTATGACAATGGTCATAAATGGTTATAATTTCATTTAATGAAGGGCTAGAAATGGTTGACAGTCAAATCATATAAATGTATGGCGGTTACCCAAATTCACGACCACAACCTATAAGTCGTGACCGCTAATTCTGAAATATCTAAGTAATGGACAAAAAATCCTCAAAAAATGATGCATTCAACAGTCAAAGTTTTAAAATTAGTACAAATTCATGATGAAAAACTAAAACGACAACCACGATTTGATGGTTGACAGTCAAATGATGAGTGGTTGTAGATCGCAACCATGAATTATAAGGTATAAAAGATAACTATGAAAGGACAAGACTTGTCTTTCTAAATTGTGATCCACTTACTATACCACTTGCTATATTGATGCTCAATTCATACAAATTGGCATAGAAAGGCATAATTGCACACATAATTAAGACATCCAAAGAGATAAATATCACATACATCATACATATAACAATCAATCAAATATGAATAATGCATAATATAAAGAGCATTCTAAAAGATCTAACTTCTCACTTTAGGGAGCTTCCTTCAAGCATTCCTAACTCTCTCTTAATGAAGTTCATCCTTTCTTCATTGGGAAGTTTTGTGAAAATATATGTAATTTAATATTTGAGACATGATTTTTAAGAAAATTATGCCTAATATCTAAATGTTTGCTCCTAGAATGTTGGATGGGATTCTTTGAAAGATTTGTTGCACTAGTGTTGTCACATTTGATGAGAATATGATCAATAACTTTGCCATAGTCTTTTAATTTTTGTTTCACTTAAGGGACTTGGGTGCAAGGACACCCCACAACTATATATTTAGCTTTAGCAGTGATAAGGAAACCAAAACTTGCTTCTTACTAAACCAAAACACTAAACACTCTTCTATGAATTGGCAAGTTCCATAAGTGCTCTTTCTATCTAAAAAACTACCAGCATAATCTACATCTGAATGATCTATGAGGCTAAATGAATAATCTTTAGGATACCATAAACCTAGATGCAATGTTCCATGTAAATATTTGAAAATCCTTTTAACAACATTCAAATTGGATTCTTTGGGACAAGATTGAAACCTAACACATGCATACACTAAACATTATATTAAGTCTAGAAGTAGTAAGATAGAGTAGAGAACCAATCATATCTCGATATCTCTTCTCATCAACTGACTTACCTGATTCTTCCTTGTCCAATTTAATGGTAGCACTCATTGGTATTTTTGTTACTTTACATCCTTTCATGCCAAATTTCTTGAGAATGTCTTTTGTGTATTTGTTTTGGTTGATGAAGATCCCTTCTCTGGTTTGCTTGATTTATAGACTAAGGAAAAACTTGAGCTCTTCCATCTTGCTCATCTCAAATTCCCTAATCATACACTTAGCAAAATCCTTACAAAAAGATTCATTAGTAGCACCAAAAATGATATCATCAACATAAATTTGCACTATTAGTGTATCATGATTATGCCTGTTGACAAACAATGTTTTGTCAACCTTCTTCTTTTCAAAATCATTTTTCAAAAGAAAAGAACTAAGCCTTTCATACCAAGCTTTTAGAGCTTATTTCAAACCATACAAGGCTTTATTCAATTTAAAAACATAATTTAGAGAAATATGTGATTCAAAACTAGGAGATTGTTCAACATAAACTTCCTCCTCAATGACACCATTTAGGAAAACACTTTTGACATCCATTTGAAATAGTTTGAAATTCATATGACATGCATATGCCAAAAGAATTCTAATGGCCTTTAATCTTTCTACGAGGGCATAGGTTTCATCATAGTCAAGTCCTTCCTCTTGGTTGTAACCCTTAGCAACCAATCTAACCTTATTTTTAGTGATGAATCCTTGCTCATCTAACTTGTTCTTAAAGACCCATTTGCATCCTACAATAGGGTATTCCTTAAGCCTAGGAATAAGCTCCCACAAATTGTTTCTCTCAAATTGGTTAAGTTTCTCTTGCATAGTAATCACCCAACTCTCATCATCAAGAACCTTATCAATGGATTTTAGCTCAAATTGAGAAATAAAAGAAAAATTATTGTCTAAAGTATTGAGTTGAGATCTAGTACTTACATCCTTTGATGTATCACCAATGATTAGGTCCTTGGGGTGATGCTTAAAAAATCTCCAATCCTTGAAAAGATCTTGGTTTAGTGATTCCACTTGTTGATATTTAGGTTCCTTATCTTCTCTTGATGATTTGCTTTCATCATGACTCTTATTAGTATGCTCAAAATCCAATTTCTCAAAATCACCTATAAGATCATCAATAAAAAAAAACCTTTCCTAAGATCAAACTTACTAGATTCATCAAAAAAAATATTCATGGACTCTTCAACAACCATTGAACTCTTATTAAAAACTCTATAGGCTTTACTAGTGGTGGAATAACCTAAGAAAATGCCTTCATTAGTTTTTGAATCAAAATTTCTAAGATTATCCTTGGTATTCAAGATATAACACTTACATCCAAATACTCTTAGGTATGATAACTTAGGTTTTTACCATTTCATAGCTCATAAGAGGTTTTATTAAGAATGAATCTTTTGAATTTACCATTTCATAGCTCATAAAAGGTTTTATTAAGAATGAGTCTTTTGGAAACTTGATTTGCAATATAACATGAAGTATTGATAGCTTCGACCCAAAAGTAATTTGGCAATGAATACTTATTAAGCATAGTTCTATCCATCTCTACTAGTGTCCTATTTTTTCTCTCTACAACACCATTTTGTTATGGCGTTCTAGGAGTTGAAAAGTTAGGAAAAATCTCATTCTCTATGCAATAAGATTTAAAAGATTCATTTTGAAATTCTTTTCCATAGTCACTTCTTATAAAAGAAATGAAGTAACCTTTTTCATTTTGAATCCTTTTTGCATAACTTCTAAAAGCATCAAAAGTATCATGCTTATGAGCTAGAAATGATACCTAAGTAAACCTAGAGTAGTCATCAACTAGGACAAGTGCATAATGCTTTCCACCTAAACTGGCACTCCTAGTAGGTCCTATCAAGTTCATATGAATTAATTGAAGAGGCCTAGATGTACTTACAATATTCTTTGCTTTGAAGGAAGATTGATGTTGCTTTCCTATTTGGCAAGGACCGCATGTCTTATCTTTAGACAATTTTAGCTTAGGAAGACATTTCACTAGCTTTCCTTTTGATAAGCTTTGTAAGAGCTCTATGCTAACATGTCCAAGTCTTTTATGCATAGCCAAACTTCATTACTAAGAGACACAAGACACTTGAAGGATTGGTTAGCCAAATTGTCTAAGTCAATTAGGTAGATATTGCCATTCCTTTCACCCTTAAAGACTACCTTTTTATCTACCAAGGTGGTAACTCGACATTCTCTAGGGTTAAAGGTGACTTTATTACCCTTATCACATAATTGACTTACACTAAGCAAGTTATGTTGTAATCCATTCATAAGTAAACATCATTAAAAAAAGAAAAACCATTCTTGCCAATGGTGCCAATGCTAATTACCTTACCCTTGGCATTATTCCCAAATATGATATTGCCACCCTCTTTTTCTTTTAAGGCCATGAATAGTCTCTTGTTGCCCATTATGTGCTTTGAGCATCCATTATCCACGTGCCAATCATTTGCTTCATTGGTGGCTGCCAAACAATCCTATACAACACAAGTAAATCATTTTTGCTTTAGAACCCAAGTATACTTGGGTCTTAGGGGGTTAGGTTTTGAAGGATCCTCCAACTTAAGGTTTGCCTTCCTAATATAGCAATAGATGTTTATGTGTCCATACTTCATGCAATAGTGGCATTGGAGTTTAAACTTATGTTTCTTTCTCTTATGTATTGTCTTAATATGAGTGAGTGGTTTTCTCATACCAACATGATGTGAGTGTGAACATGAACATGTATGAATGGGTGTATAAGTAAATTTTCTATGTGTTTGAATGAGCATGCTTTTTATTGTAAATGTATGTATGATTAGCCTTCCTAAAAATAGGCCTTGGGCCTTATTGCACCTTTCCTTTGCCCTTAGGCAATGATGGTTTAGTGTTTTAAGCACTTTTCTTTCCAATAACCTTAATACTTAGTGTTTGAGGTGTTGAGGCTTTAATAAATGTTGTGTGTGAGGGTGCAAAAGAAGAGGCTCCATTAAAGCCTAGACCATGCCTAACTAATGGAGGTCTTTGTGATACAATAAGTGTATCCAAAGCTTCCTTACCCTGATGGAACTTAGAAATAGAGTTTCTAAGCTCAATGAATTCACCCCTCAAGTATGCAGTTAGGGATGAAGATGACTTGGATAGACTCTCCATAGACTTTTTGAGTTCTTCATTTGAAGCCCTCAATTCACTTCTTCTTATAAGTTTTCATTTATGACTTATACTTGTCACATTTCATGGTGAGAGCTTCTAGAAGCTCATCATCTATATCTTCTAACTCATTAAATTCAAAATAAGAGTGAGGTGAAGAGCTTACCTCATTTGATAAATCTTTTTGAGCCATGAAGCATAGGTTTACAACCTCTTCTTCTTCATCTTTTTCACTTGAGCTATCATCCTAAGTGGCTTTAAAGCTTTTCCTTTTCTCTTTGTCCTCTTTCTTCTTCTTCTTCTTCTTCAATTTTGGGCTGTCATATTTGATGTGCTTACCACATTCATAATAGGTGACATCACTTAATCTTTCTTTAGAAGTTGGAGTTGCTTTCTTGAAGCTTCTTCTTTCCTTTATACTTCTAATCAACTTCTTAATTCTTCTTGAAAGCATTGCTAGCTCCTCCTCCTTTTTGTCACTTTCCTTTTCACTTGAGGCCACTTCAACTTCCTTCTCCTTTGGTGAAAAATTGAGAGCCAAAGTCTTTCTTTTTTGTTTCTCTGATTTCTCTCCTTAACCTTTCATTTTCTTCATTTCTTCATTCTTCTTTAAGGCTAACTCATGAGTTAAGAGCTTGCCTATTAGCACATCAATTGACACCTTCCCTATCTCCGAATTGGACTCTTAGATACTACACACCCATACACCAAACTTTTCAAGAGGTAAAGATTTTAGAATTTTTGAATTTACCTCATGATTGGTGAGAACTCTCCCAAACTTCTTCATGTTTGTGATGATTGCAAGGAGCCTACTTATCATATTCGTGATGCTTTCTTCCTTATTCATCATAAATAACTCCTCCTCCATCACATAAATCTCAAGTTGGCTAGATTTCACCAAGGTCATGCCCTGTTGGTAGTACTCCAAGGCCTTCCAAATCCCATGAGTAGTAAGACATTGTTTGACCCTTCTAATTTCTTCTCTTGAGAGAGAACTTAGAAGGATTTTCATAGCTCTTTTATTTCTGCCATTGGATCTCCTATGAACTTCAACCTATTCCTCTCTAAGGATTAATTCCTCACTTCCATCCACCACCTTAGTAGGTGGCTTCCACTCTTTTGTAACAATGTAGTAGAGGTTTATCACATCACTATCCAAATAGATTTCCATCCTATACTTCCAATAAGTATAATATACTCTATCAAAATATGGTTTGAGGTGAGTGTGGATTCCTTCTTGTGCCATGATCTTTACTCATGCAATTAGGCTTTGGAGTAAGACTTAGCTTTGATACCACTTGTTGGCCTAGTGCACCAAGAAGGGGGGTTGAATTAGTGGGAGATTAAAAATTAAAGAGAAAGGTTAAGATGTTTGAAGAATTAAGAAGGAGAAGAGAAAATGGAAACAAGATATTTATAGTGGTTCGAGTGTTAGCAAAACCTACTTCCACTCCTTAATTCTTCGTAATTAGGTATTCCACTCAACTAAATTGGTGTTTTCAAGCTCACACCTAACTTATACAATTTATATTTTATGGGTCACGTATAACCCTTATAACTTGTGTTTTTAGGCTCACACAAAACCTCTGATAAGTGTTTTAGATAGGCTTATACTTCAACCTCTTATAAGAGTTTTGAAAGCTAGGCTAACTCTTAACCTACTTACAGGGGTATTTAAGGCTAACACCAAACAATCAATAACACATAAAGATGAGTAAGAAGAATGTGTAGCAAATTTGTAAGAGTTTGGTTACAATAAATGGAATTCTCTTCCATTTACATCTGTTTGGTGGTGTATTTATAAGCAACAACCACCAAAGAGATGTTACTCAAAAACTATCCCTAAATACCAAAGTTGTGCTAGGTAGATTTTGCATTAAATGCCTATTAGACGGAAGTTGCGGTCATCACTTGAATTTAGAGGTCGTAATTTTCAAATTTACACTAAAGAACTAAAAATCACGAAAGAGATCCTCGTTCTGTGTCTAATGGCTAGTCCACGTGTCCTTCACCCATTGGTTGTCTAAGAAATATAGTTGTTCTATTGAACCAACTACTCAAAAGTCGAGGTCGCGATTTAACTTTCTCTTTGGCGCCACTTAGACCGCAATTCCTTTATTTAGTGATGAGACAACACTATCTTACATAACGATCGCAACATATACTTCGCCCTCATGATTTTTAATATTCCAATGATTGTCTTTGACACTTAGCATGTTGTGGTCTAGACTTGGTTCCCTCATTTGTTACAATGAAATTTGCGATCACGACATAAGATGTGAAAGCCACTGCAAATTCCTCTATGAATCAAGCAAGCTTTCTTCGGCTGAATCGTAACTGTGAATTCATCCACAAATTCTTTTGTCCTAACTCCATCTATTCTTATAGCCAGATCGTGATTGCGAATTACAGGATACTGATCGTGAATTTGAATGTCTTCTTAATGTTGGAGATTTTGACTTCCATCCATCTTCCAATGAAAATATATCTTATAAACTGCAAAACAACCCTTAAATAAAACATTAGAACTAATCAATCTCTATTGTCAAGATCAAAAGAGGCTTATGACTTACGTTTGACCAACCTAGTCCAACACCTCGAACACCTACTAGCACCATTGATGTATGATAATACTCGATAACATCGATCTAAAAACTTATACCCACTATAGTTGAGCCTTAATTAAAGTATTGCATGAATTGGAAGTCTTCAAGCTCTAGCAGTAAGCAAATCTCTGTTGTATCCCTAAGATTAAAGAAAAGTTAACCTAGTCAATCACATGAGGTAGGCTTTAATTAATAACCTTGAAAGTGCCTACTATGATCTCAAGTCCTCAAAGGCCTTTTTCCCCTGTAAGCCATGCATGAAGCCTAACAACCACCTGATATAGTCTATTTATAACACAGGATGGTACACTCCAACATTGATGGCAAGAGGGATATTTGAGCACCTGATCTTAGTCGTGCATGTGAAATTTGTTAGAGTAAAGGTGATCTCGTCGATCTGAGGTAGATGGAAGGTATGTGTTGTGTGCTTGTAGTGCTCAAGCAATGCCTGCATAATCACACCATCATTGCAAAATAGGTAGTTAGGCAATGTCACTATGAATAGAAAAATCCTAGTATGCTTGATCCTAGAATGTGCTTGTTGTGCTAGGTGCCAAAACTAGGCATTTGCAGGAGTGACAACATGGTCACCCTTATGAAAGGTGATGTCATTCGGTAAAAAGAGAAAAAGACCAAAGAAAATAAGTGACAATACACAAATCAAGTGAAATTCATAACAACAAAAAATATAGAATAATTGCATTTTACAATTAAAAAGATGAAACAAACCAAAAGTGGAGAATCAAGGAAGCATAGTGACACATGTAAAAATTAGAAAAATATGAGCTCGCGAGATCTCAGCTACATATATTATGCACAAAATTAATCCAAAAAATTAATTATTATTTTTATAAGCAAGTACACTAAAAGAATAGGAAATATCGCAACAACCTAATAAATTCTTAAAGAAAGAATTTTAGTAAAAATCCAAGGTATGCATCCAATAAAGCAAAATTAATTTCTAAACTAACTCCAAATTTTCACATAAGCTTGCGAAAAAAAAAACACATGTGCATAGGGAGCATCAAATGGACATGGTAAGATACCGTGGATTTACAAGCATCATAGACATCAATAAAAAATAAAAATTATGAAGGTAAGATGATATGCAAAATCAATTAATAACCAAACATCATGAAGTGCTACAAAATTCACACAAATAAATTCACAACAGACAGAAAAATCATAGAGGTTCAAAAATTTCTCAAAATTGATCATAATAAAATTTATGAGAGCCTACAGGTACGTATTTTGTGAATCTAAATTATTTTTATGACTATGCAAGCAATTTTTGTATGTTGGAATAAATATCATGGATGTAAAGCAAAAAATACAAGAGAGGTCGCCAAACACGCAAAATGATGCAAAAATTAGACAGATAATTAGAAAATTAATCTCAAAATTTCATAAGTAGGTGTCCTATAAGCTAATTCAATTTTTGGATGAACCTAAATGTCCACATTTAGTTGAAGACGATGATAGTGCAAAAAATTCAAAAGGAGTAGGAAATTAAAGGAAAAAAAGTAATAAAGAAAAAATAAATAAAAAGGAACTGATGTTCTACCGCACTAGAAGCAGTGCCAAAAAGGTGAGAGTGGGAATCATAAATTATATACAGGTCCATACTCAACTCAAGACTCTTTGAGGAGGTCTTTGTTCACATGCTTAGTGGTGAGACAACTGTAAAGTCGCGATGAAACACGATGGATGTTAACTTATTATAGGGGAGAATAGTTCTCTTTCAGGAAAATCTACAGTGGTGGCGTGAAAATCATACATAAGAGTTTTGTGATGGGCTATCATCTATAAAAGAGCAAAGGGACCTAAAAGAGCTAAGTTTTAAAGAGTTTTTGAGAGAGAAAATAAAAAAAGGACAATGAAGTGAAAATGATAGTCAAGGGCCAACTAAGAGGTACATATACCAGGATTGTCTGTACAAACATCCTAGTTGTTCGTATAGACAACTAATATCCTTACATACTTTAAAATATTGGTAACCTCTATGTTTTCATTAAATTATCTATATAGACAAGCTCATGTCTAAATATATCTCTAAAATAGTAAGGGAAAAGAAAAAGAAAAGAAGAGGAAAGGGTAAAAAAATAAAAAATAAAAAAGAAAAGAAGGAAAATTCAAATATAGCCAAATGACAGAAATGATCTTTCTATCTAGGGATTGAAACAAGAAGAGACTAGATCAAGCAAGCCCTATTAAAATACTAAGAAAGCCTATTCAAAAGATAGAATTTATAGGAACTATTTAAATTACCTTTACAAAAGCTATTGAAGCACTGACTATCAAAATGTCATATCACCTTCAGTACTCACTAAAGGGTTGTTTAAGCACAATTTGCTTTTGACACCTATCAGAATGGCTATTGAAATGCAGTATCACCTTCAGTAGTTGTTATGGAGCTATTGAAACACAATTTACTTTTGACACCTATTAGAATGACTACCTAAATGCGTTATCACATTTAGTGTTTTCTAGATGGTTGCTGAAATAATTTGCTTCCAACACCTATCAAAATTACTATCCAAATTTAGTATTATCTTTAATACTTTCTAGAGGATTATTAAAGCATAATTTGCTTTGAAAACCTATCAGAATGATTATCCAAATGCAATATCACCTTTAGTATTTATCAGAGTGCTACTAAAGCATAATTTGCTTCTAACACCTATTAGAATGACTACTATAAAGCAATTTTATTTTTAATACCTGTCCAAAGGACTGTTGAAGCAGTAGTTGACCCTGGTACATGTTAAAAGGCTACTAGTAAGCCCAGTAGCTTCTCAAGGATTGATGGATTTGAATATTCAAACTTAGTACCTACAAGATGGTTGCTGAGAAATTTACTATCTACTAGAGGGCTGGTAAAAGGATAATGTATCCTAGTATCTGCTCGAGGGCTATTAGAAGGAAGCACTTGACCTTAGTACTTGCTAAAGGGATGCTAGGATGCTTAGTACTTACTAGAGTGCTACCAAGTACCTTAGTATTTGCTAGAAAAGCTATAAAGTTATATCTTTTCATATCCTTTTTTTAGTATTTATATTTGTAGCTAATGCTTTATTATGTTTTATTCAGTGATCATTTCTTAAATGTCATTTTTTGAGCCCCACAAAGTAAAGGGCAAACAATGATCACTAGATTTTTGGTCTTTAGAATGCAAGCCTGATGATGAGAAACTATTTGAATTTTTTTTTTTCCAAAAAATAAGGTATATAATGCTTGAGAACGAAGCAAAAGCTTGGGAAAAGCCTTGAATCAAATTCATCTTCCATTAAATCAAAACCTTGAGAATTAGAGGAGTGAACTGTTGATTGTGCATCCAACTCCAAAGGTTTGTACAACTATCCTCTTGGATGTATGGACATTCTCTAAACCCCAATAGAAAAAATGTTCTAGAACACTTGACCATCAAACCCTAGAGGGTTGTATGACTAACTCTAAGTTTATATAGCCATTGCTAGTGTTATACATACAAGTTGCAAACTATGTTCTTTAGAATTTCCCTTGTTTTATTTTGTGGGAGGTCTAGGATAAGGTGAAATATAAGCAATTGAGATTAGTCACACCTTTTCTACCTTTATAAATACCTTTCCCATTAAGGAAAAAGAGAGACTTTTGGAAATTCTAACAAAACTCTACAAAATTCACTTCTTAAAAAATCCCACCTTGCACAAAAAACATTAACCCTAACACCAAACACCATGTATTTTGCATCATAATTGCATTGATTCCCTTATCAGTTTGAAGGATTTTTCTCATGCAAAAATGTTGTTGAGAGTAAGAAACATTCAATAGGTTATACCAGGACTAGTTTCCTCTCTCCTGTCTTCTTCCCTCTTTTTTTTTTTCATTTCAAAAAACTGCAATCTTAATGGTTTGTATAAACTCTTGACAAAGCTATACAGACCACCAATTGGTCTGTACAATCCTCTTCCACTACTCACAACAGTCTTTTTGCCATCTTTATTTCATTCTTCCCTTTTGAGTTTCTATGGTTCCTTTAAGCTTTTTATGAGCTTTTACAATAAAAATGGGGTAGGTTGTAATGCCTATGACCTTTCTCCTTCATATTAGAGGTTATGATCCTCCTAAGTATAGATTGTGCTTTGCATGTTTCCACTATGTTATGCCTTATTTGTCACCCTTATCTTGTGCTTTACGATATGGTTTACGATAAGGGAATGGCCCATCACCTTATGGCCCTTTCATTTTATATGATTAATACTCTTTTTTTTTTATTGATTTTGATGTGCGTCTTGGCTTTCACCACTGTGCGAGGAGATAAACTAGCTAGCTAGCTTGCTCTTCTCCTCCCTTGTTGTATTTTTGGTGGTATCATGTTCTAATAGTGTAGGGTTTGCTACCCTAAGACTTTATTTCTTCTCTTTCTCATGCATTATTTGATAAATTAAAGTATGGTCCAATAGGCTTTTTAGTTATCTTTTCATCTTTTTTTTTTTTGGTATCTTAGCGTTTTTCATGGATAAAGATACATTAGATTATGCCCTAACATGAGGAACTCTTTTGGAGTGTTCATTAGCCTCAATTTGCATTATGCTTGTTTTATAATGCATGTGTTAATAATTACTTAGCTTTTTCTCTCATTCATGCTTTATGTTACACTTAACATTCTCTGTTGTCCCTTGGTGCCATAAAAGGGGAGGTTAAATAGGGTAATGACAAGTAATAACAAATAAGAACAAGTACAAAAATAATGAAGAATCAAGACAATCAATTTATACAGGTTTGACACAACCTACCTATGTGCTCTCCTCTAGTATTCCCACTAGAGTCTTTCACTATCTAGATAGCTTACAGGTGCTATCAATTACCTTTACAATAGTAGTTCTTTGGCACTACCAAATCGTTACAAATAGACTTACATGTGCTACTAAGACCATTTTCTAAAGTAATTTACAGGTACTACCTTAAACCTTTCACATAATATGGTTTTAGATCTCCTAAGATCTCTTAATTAAAGGTTTTCTCAAACAAAATTACAACTTAAAAATTTAAGAAAAACTCTTTCACTCAAGCAATAAATAATTCAAAATATACTTATAAGGTATGCTTTATTTGGTTGAGAGTTTTAAGATAAAGTCTGAAAGCTTGTTCTTCAAACTCTGTTTTTGAAGATAGCTCTTACAAGTTTTAACAAAGAACTTCTTTTGTAAGCTAGATCACTCTTATTTCACCCTTTTTATTCAAAGACAATTTTCACTATAAAAGTAGTCACTTTTTAAATGTTTTCTCTTTCTTGTTTATGTTCTGTGAGGGTCCTGTTATATGTAAGGATAAAAAACTAGCCATTAGAAAGAAAACTTTCACTTCGTGTCATTAGAGTAGACATTCAATGCCTATTAAACATTCTCCATGCTTATTATTCATTCATCAATAGGGTGATTTTCAAACAAAATACAACTTCAGGGTCATTGATACTATCAAAACGCCCATTAGAACTAGTTGTTAGAGAGAGATTTACCTAAATGCTCCTTTTCTAACTTTCTCAATTGTTGATTCAATAACTCTTTAATGGCTATTGGCAATTCTCAACATTTATTAGAATTTAACTTTATTAGAATTTAACTTTAACTCCTATTAACCTATCACAATGCCATTGCAAATTTCCAGGGGAATGTGAATTTGATGCTCTATTTTTTAAAATTTTCAACAGTACTTCAATGGTTGTTAATGAACTTCCAATGCTAGTTGAAAATGATCTCAATGCTAATTGCATTTTTGAAGTGTATTGTTAGAGGGTTCAGAGATCTTGGCTCTCCTTGGGAACTTCTCCAATGCCCTAGTTGAGATCTTGAGAATTTTGATCAAGTCGTTTGATCCAATGTTTATTGTGAAAATGCAATGCCTATTGAGATGTTAAGAGTTGGGCATATTGCAAAGATCAACTTGTGCAGCTCAAGTGATTGAGTCATCCAATGCCCATTATAATTGAGTCATCCAACGCCTATTGTGCTTGAGAAAAACATTAGTTGAAAGGTCCAAAAGACTACTTGGGTGCCATTTCAATGCCTGTTAAGATCCTTCAATGCTCAATATTGAAGCCACAATGCATGTTCAAATATGGCAACACCCTTTGGATTTCCAAACATCTTTGCTCAATAAATTGATGTACCTGTAAGATTTTACACAAACAACTTAGACAAAGGTTAGTTTTTGATGTGTTTATAATCGTCAAAACAAGCTAGGTTCACTATTCTCCCCAAGCTAGGTTCAACATTCTCCCATTTTTTATGATGACAAATAATCTATCAAAGTTAATCAAACTTGTAAAAATGATAAGCGTACATCATATAATAAGGTTAATAAGATTCTAACTCATCCTTAAGTATATCAAAATATAAAACAATATGATTTACTAATAAGTGCACAAGTTATAACAATGTGTTCATGTTATTCCCTCTTAATTTCATATTATATACACTATTATAACATGTTCTCATATCAAGTTCTTTTGCATAATAAGTTCATTTATATGCTCCCATTTATATTTCAAGTCATTACCATGCATATACTTTTATTACTTCTCATTCTTTAACATACAAATATAACTTTTACATAACATATTTTTCATTTGCTTTGCTTTGTATCTTCTTTTGGTTTACACATACATTTACCTTTTCCTTTACCTCTGTTATATAATCCTTCTTTTTCTTTGTTATTACCTTCTCTTTTACCTTATCCCCTTTTGTCATTATAAAAAAAAATAGATAATATTAGTAATAGCAAAAGAAATGGAATCAAATAACAGTATAAATAGAAAAAGTTAACATTTTATTGCATTAAAACTGTTGTCCATTATATTAGCTTTTTTTAAGAAAGAAAACAAAGACAAAAGAAATGAAATAAAGTAAATATGCAATATGAGGGAGTAGGGAAATTGGATTGTGCTAAGGGTTCTATGGATAGTTTTAAGGTTTTTCCTTGGGCTTATCTGCTACATCAGGCTTAGTTGGAGTACTTGGAGTCCCTGATTACAAGTTCAACTATTCTACTTTCTAATCCAAAGTCTAGTTGATGTCTTTCATATCCCTTTGAAATTTTTGCACTTTCTGGGGTAGGGAGACAGTACAAGATTTAATTTTTTGGACTGCATTAGGAATGGACTCCAGTTGCTTAAGAACCTTTCTCTTAAAAATAATAGGAGATGGACTAGATGTAGCAAGAGTAGGAGCACTTGTTCCAATCCCTTATGCTACTACAACCCTTGTACTTATTGTTTCCTTAATGTCCTCATTTTCCTTTTCCTATTGAGAAGTCTCTTCTTTCTCTAGTGCTCTCTTAATTAGACCAGTGCCAAATCTTTGTAAGATCCCCTTACTAATAAGCATCTTCTCATTAATAGATTCATTATGTGGCAGCTTCTCCAACATAATGTTTTTCTCTTTTAGTTCATCCTCTGTTTGGGGAATGGCTTTCATATACTTGGCAATTCTTATGATGTAGTGACCCATCACAAACTCATTGGCTTTGTCCACCTATCCATCTATCCTTTACATCAAGAATAATAGAGTGGTGATTTTTTATTTGTTCTTCATGCATCAAAGATGGAATAAGTCAGTGATTATGTAATTGTCATTTGATTGAGCTCTCCCATTTATATTCCATATGATGAATCAATGGGTTATTCTTAAGGCTTGACTTTTAATTTTTAATGCCTTGCTATTGTTGCTATTATAGTTGCTCCTATCTTTTGTGATGGATTTTTAGAATTGGTTCACGTCAACCTTAAATGTAGGAGGAGGTTCAGTTAACTATGAGGTAGTAGTATTAAAGCACTTTGCTAAATGGTTTGGCCCTAAGGTGTACTTCTTTCCAAAAAGTATAAAATTGATAGAAACTTTTTGAGCTCAAACATGGCAGTTACTACCGAGAACTTCCAATGTGGTGAGGAACTCCATTGTAAGCTCTAGATAAGAGGGTCCCTCTATATGACAAAACAACTCCCATCCAATTCCCACCATAAGCTCTTCCACCTTTTTTGCCATTACATATCTTTAAAGCTTGCTCCACTTAAGAAAATTTCCACCTCCTAAGTGCCTCTTTAGTAGCTTTACAACCAAATCATTCTCTTTTTCAGTTTTGAGATGGAACAATTTAAGCAAACCATTTAGGTTTTAAAATAGGTTTTCACTTTTTAGATGATTGTTGTGTTAAAGATGATTTTGCAATTTGTTTATTCTGTTGGGCAAGTATGAAGGCCAGATTCTGCTTAGTCTCAAGGCTAGAGTAGAAGGGTTAAGGGTTATTACTGGCTAGTTGCTTGTACCTCATGGTTGAGTCTAGTTTAGATGCCATTGATTGAGTGTTTGAGGTTTGATGTAAAAGGATATGTAGAAAAACTAAAAGCAACAAAAGTTTAAGAGAAGAGAGAATAGAAGGCATAGTAACACAAAAAGTAAACTGACTTTAGTGTTTGACAGGTTTACATAAAAATTTAATGAGCTCCATTGTTTTAAAAATATGACTACTGAGAGTGTTCGACAGTTATCATGATTTGAACAATGGCTATTAGACATGACTGTTAACTTGTTGAAGCAAGTGTTCTTCATTTAACTATGGTGGCTACTTGCAATAGCCATTAGGTGAAGAATAATGGTCATTGGAAATATACAATGATCATGGGGACTAACAGAAGCAAAATGAGGAACTTACAAGTAACACAATGGTCTCTAGGAAACTCGCAACAACCGTTGGCCATGTTTTTCAAAAATAACTAACTTTAAAACAAAATTTTCAAAGATGTAACAATTTTGAAAACTTAGATAATGAATATTATTAATCATAGCTCCTCTTCTTCCTTGTCATTTTCTTTATCACTTGAGGTAATTTCTACCTCTTTCTCCTTTGTTGAAGATTTAAGAGTCAGGGTTCTTCTTTCTTTTTTTGGTTTATCTTATTGGCCTCTTAACTTCTTCATTTGCTCATCCTTTTGCAAGGCCAACTCATGAGTTAAGAGTTTGCCTATCAAAACGTCTATTGGCACTTTTCTAATCTCTAGATTGGACTCTTGGATGTTGCACACTCTAGCACCAAATTTATCCAAAGGAAGGGTTCTGATGATTTTTGTATTTACCTCATAATTTATAAGTGTCCTTTTGAATTTCTTCATATTGGTGATGATAAATTGGAGCCTATTTGTCATTTCGATGATGCTTTCATTGTCCTTCATCATGAATAGCTCCCATTTGGTTACGTACATCTCCAATCGACTTGACTTAACTAGAGTTATGCCTTTGTGGTAGTTCTCTAGTGTCTTCCGAATGGCATGTGCTATTTGACAATGTTGCACTTTTCTAATCTCTTCTCTAGAGAAAGAGAGCTTAGAAAAATGGCCATTGCCCTTTTATTTTTACCATTTGATCTCCAGTGAGCTTCAACCCATTCTTCTCTTGGGATAATTTCTTCAATTCCATCCACTACCTTAGTAGTTGGCTTCCATTCTTTTACAACCACATCCTAGAGATCCACTGCATCTGTGTTAAGATAGATTTCCATTCTATACTTTTAATGAGTATAGTCGGTTCCATCAAAGTGAGGCTTAAGGTGTGAGTGGATTCCCTCTTATGTGATTATATTTTACTCACCAATAAAGGTTTGTTTGAGTGTCTGATACCACTTATTGGCCCTAGGCACCAAGAAGGGGAGGGGGAGGGGCTTGAATTGGTGTATAAAAATTAAAATAAGAAGGTAAGAAGGAAAATGAGTAAAATGGAGACATTAGATTTATAGTGGTTCGGGTATAATCAACCTTACATCTACTCCCTAATTCTTAGCAATTGGGTGTTCCTCTATCTTCCAATGGTGTTTCTACACCAAACTTTAACACTTGTGTTTTTAATAGCAATTGGGTGTTCCTCTATCTTCCAATGGTGTTTATACACCAAACTTTAACACTTGTGTTTTTAATGCTTACACAACAACTTTTACACTTGTGTTTTTAAGTCTCACACAACAACCTTTATATATGTGTTTTTGAGGCTCACACAATAACCTTCACACTTATGTTTTTAAGGCTCATACAACAACCTCTTTTAGTGTTTTTACAGGCTCACACTATAACCTTTATAAATGGTGTTTATGCTCACACCAAACAATCACCTAAAGAAGAGAAAAGATTGAGTAGTAAAGTGACTTGTATTTGTCACATCTCATTATTAGAGCCTCTAAAAGCTCTTCGTCTATCTCATCAAATTTAAAATCAGAGTTAGAATAAGAAGTACTTACCTCATTTGTAAAATCTTCTTATGCCATTAAGAAAATATTAGCAACTTCTTCTTCTTCCTCTTTATCACTTGAGCTATCATCCCAAGTGGCTAAAAAGCTCTTCTTCTTCTCTTTGTCCCATCTCTTCTTCTTCTTCAATTTGGGACATTCATACTTGATGTGGCCTTACTTGCCAAATTCATAGAAAGTGACATCGTTGGATTTTTCTCTTGGATTAGGAGTTGTCTTCTTGAAGCCTTTTCTTTCTTTTCTTCTTTTGATCAACTCTTTTGTCCTCCTTGAGAGCATTGCTAGCTCCTCTTCTTCCTTGTCACTTTCTTCATCACTTGAGGTAATTTCTACCTCCTTCTCTTTTGTTGAAGATTTAAGAGCTAGGGTTCTTCTTTCTTCTTTTGTTTTATCTCCTTGGCGTCTTAGTTTCTTCATTTGCTCATCTTTTTGCAAGGCCAACTCATGAGTTAAAAGTTTGCCTATCAAAACATCTGTTGGCACTTTCCCAATCATCAGATTGGACTTTTGGATGTTGCACACTCTAGCACCAAATTTATCCAAAGGAAGGGTTTTGAGGATTT